>PVKU01004307.1:0-150719 GCA_004027475.1 Anoura caudifer | reverse complement strand
ACATCTGGGTCAAATATATCTTTTCCATGAAATGTTGGAACCTTCTATTTCCTTTTTATTTCCTCTTCCTCTTAAGCTGTTTGGTATAGCAGTGAGATCACCATACAATGCCACTACATAGTTAAGGTCCATGAGAATACAGGCTGGATGTATTGCAGCACCTAGCACAATACTCAACATGTAGTATGTATACTCAATAAATTGTATTGAATAAAAGAACTCATGAATGAGTCAACCAATATGGGTTTGAAACCTGGCTTTATCACTTAGTTGTTCAGCACATTAGAACAAAATATTTAATCTCTCTGAGCTTCAGTGTAATTATGAATAAAATGGAGATAATGATAAAACATACCTACATCTTATGAGAACTAAGTGATGTAAGTATATCACCTAGCACAAAGCAGGTATTCAATGCATGTAAACTCTATGTCTCTACTTTCCAATTGACTTTACATCCTTGTAGTTTTGATCACACTGGTTAGAGAACAGAATTGATAAAAAAAAAATCTAGAAACCAAACCTATAAACAGTGGTTGATAACTAAAGATGAAGGAACAGAGAATGGAGAGCAAGAACCTAAACCTCAGAGTGTTGGCAAATGGGGGCAGGAAGCAGAATGCTGAAATAGTGACATCTAAAGGGAACAGGAGGTCAAATGATGTGGGAATTAGGAGACAGGAGAGTAAGAGCTGGTGAAAGCATCTATAAACCATAGATGGGAAGGCACAACTAGAAGAAAAAGAACAAGAAAATAAAACAAGAAAAAGTGATAAAATTATTAAAAAATTCAAACAAAAGAATAGTTTTAACAAATGTAGCTTTATCCTTTCAATCATGTACACTAGTTTGCTACAGATAATGAAGGTTATCCATGCCATTATTATCCAAATAGATAACAATTATTCATTATCAATAAACTATTCATAGTCAGTGGCAAAAAGGATACCATTAAAAGTTTGAAACCATTTTTCTTAATTAGCTTAACATTCCCATTTTCTTATACATTATTAATTTGATTATCAAATTCTTTTTCCTTGAGCAATAGAAATTTATATTCCTACTTTCGATATAACCTTTTCTGAACTAGAAGAGTCCAAAACAATGAAGTTTAATTGGATCATGCTTTTATCCTTAAATTAGACATTTTATCTTTAACTTCTAAATACTTTCTAAACTATGAAAGTTGCAACTTCCTATGGAAAATCACTTATTGTGATCTTTTAATTTTACCCTTCACACTTTGAAGATAACATTAAAGTCAGAAAGATGCTTCAAAGACTGCTCAAAGTTGCAGGGACAAAAGTGCATAAACATGATTCTACAGGCTGGGGAACTTGCCAGTGAAATTCAGGTCCATTTGTAACTTCACAGAGAAAATGACCTTAAAAAATGTTATTGCTAACAGACAATTACATTTAACTATTTCCAGGACACCCAGCAGCTATATGTAAATGTATAGAAATTCCTTACAAGCATGGTGATTGTGAAAAAGCACTTAGTGTAGTGCTTTTACTTATTTTTACAGGCATTTAGTAAGAGCATAATTTGTATTAATATTTACATGTTTGTTATTTGGCTACATGTAGATTTAATAAAATTTCCTTGCAATAATTACTGCAGTGCCCTCTGCTGATTAACTAATCTTAAGTAACAAAGAAAATCTCTGAAACACCATCTAATGGCTATTAATAGTGTTGTAAAGCTATTGAGACAGGACACGGTCAGAGGAGAGGTTCTCAACTTCAATGTGCATCAGAACCCTCCAGAGGTCTTGATCAACACTGACTGCTGGGCCTCACCCAGAGGTTTAGATTTCAAAATTTGCATTTCTAACAAATGCCAGGTAATGCTTACAATGCTGGTCAGAAAACCACACTTTGAAAAACACACCACAGATGGAATAAGGTAGATTCATGATAATGTGCATTACTTGACCTAATCTTCATGATCACCTTACATTCAGCTTTGTAAAGTAGACTGAAATAAATGTTAGGATCCTTCATAAAAGCAAAATGTAGGCCCAATGAGGAGATAAATAAGTAAAAATAAGCACTTTAATGCCAATCAATTGAATTTTCCTTATTCTATCCATTAAAGGGCAAACACATTAATATTATTTTACACTTTAAAAAAGGGTTATAATAAAATAATGATTCAAAGCCTGCCCCTTTAAGTAGCCTATGGTACATAACACTATCTTTAACACATTTTTTTTCTCAGGACTACATAGACATGATATATAAAACTTACATGTATGACTAACTCTTAGGAATGTTCAAGGAATATCAGATATAAATCTACTCCTTTCTTCTCTCATTTAAGAAACAGAGCAGAATGAAAGTTAAGAGTTACATTACTATAAGGGTAACCTTAAATTTATTCTAATTAATTAAAATTCATTTGCAGATTTTGTTAATTTTATACTAGTTGCAAACACCTTTCAATCGATCATAACACATCAATGTCTCATAACAGTGTGACTAAGTAGTTAAGAAGCTGCAACTGAGAAATACAGGAAGTTATCCCAGTTTTACTTGGGAAATATGATCTGATGATAATGTATTTTTTTCCATGAAGTTTTAGCCTCCTTCTTAAACATTTACATCTTCTTCCATTCCTGGAAAAAGCAGAAAGCTTTTCAAAATGAATATACTTCATTTTGTTTTTCAGTTAAAGTTGTATAATATTAAATAAGATCTGGTTATGACAAAAAAAATCAAAGCAGACAGTATAAATGTAGAGAGAAAACAAAAATAAAAAAGAGTAAAGGCAGGAGACTATACTTAAAAAACAATAAAAAATTTTAAAAAGAGTAAAAGTTTAAGTACTGCAGGCAATTTTATCTTCCATTCCATTCTGTGAACATAAAAGTATACTTTCCAATGAGCATGAGATGCCAAGTTAATTCCACTGTTTCTACAGTTCATCTCAGCTCCCAAAGGGATCACCGAATTAACACTGCGCTAAGTAAGGTTCTAATGTTTAAAGCTAAGTGTTTCATGTATAACATGGTCCCTAAAGCAGGCCAACCAATTTGTCTGACTCAACAAAATTATTTATTTCAATGTTAGAGTAAAAACTAATTGTTGAGCCACTGAGAACATGTCTTCTATAATAAGCCAGTTATTTTATGAAAAATCTCACTGTTTGCTAATATTTAGATCCCAACTCTTGTTAGATAACCAACTTGAGTACACAGCAGTGATTATTCCTTAGCTTTAAAACTTTTTTCTGTATGTGGTTATTATTCACATTGTTTTCCTCCTTCATCTAAAAATTAATTCAATAAATATAAAAAATTATCATACAAAAATCAGGGAACTCAGTTAAAATTATATTTTATAAGAGATTTCACAAGAATACATATCTTTATATTCTACTTATGTAAATAGTATTACTCTGTACCTCACTCCAGGTAAATGTGAAAGAATGGTGATATTTCAATGGATTATTAGCATTTTTATATCTGCAAGATGCATTTATTTATTTTTGGCATGTGTGAAAAACAAAGTTACTGTTATGGTTGGGTGTTGGTTATATGTCTTTCAACTATATAGGAAAAAAATGTTATTCATTCATGCTCCTCAAAAGTTTGTATGTACATAATGGGGAAGTAACCTGTTACTCAAATCTGAAGCAAGATGAAGTTGGAAGATGATCCAATTTGAAACAGTATTGGCTGTTGGGCCAGTGAACTGGTGAATATATAACCCAGAGTATTCCAGGTACTCTGGACTTTATTTTATTTTGTTTTGTTTTGTTTTTCAATTACAATTGGCATTCAATATTATATTAGGTTAGTAGTGTATACGCAGAAATCTAACAGCTTCCTAAAAAATCTATACGTTGAATTTCCACTGTATTAAAGATTACACTAAATTACTTGGTTTACTAAAAATGGTGCAAGTTTATAATATAACTTTAGGCTGTCCTTAAACATCTTAATTGAGAAGAAATATGCTCCTACTTTAAGTACTTATAAGTACTATTGGCAAGTGGCTCACTGCAAACTGATTTTAGAAAGTTGAAAACTCTGCTTGTTTGCCCGGAGATGTGATAATTCTCGCTGCTGGCATCTTTAGAAAGTATCCACATTAGAAACCTGAAATTGCCATGGTTGGTTCTCTTTCTGCCAAACTAGAGTCTCACCACAACAGGAACAAATGACAAAGTGAGAGAAACAAGAAGTAGGTGAGGTAAAGAATATGAAATAAGTGAAAAAATTGCTGAGAAGAAAGAAGAAAACCCCATGAAAACAGCTCCTTTCTATTTTAATTATTATTATAAGGTGATAACATTTTGATCTCATACCACCCTCAGCTTTAAATTAGGGGCCAGCGAGGAAAGAGGAAAACGAGTACAGTACTTCCTAAAAGCAAAGAGATCCAATCTATCTCTTGTCTTGAGATAATATTAACTCAGAAGTTCCACAAGGCAATAATAAAAAAAGTTCTAAAACAATAAATCAAATAACAACAAATTTATCTATTTAAAAAGATAAAAAAATGTATACACATAAATAAATTGTCCTCTACAGTTTTTCCTCTAAAGTTTCATAGATCCTAACTCCTCATTTTATGATCAGGCCTGTTGTTCATCACCTATATCTAATCATCCTTTATTATTCACATGTTAAGTGAATATCAGCTTTTGTTATGCTTCCAGAAATTTATTTTTCTCAGTTTTCCATTTGTAAAAAGGGGTAATGATATTTGTTACCCTGCTTGAAAACTAAAGTGTTGACACTACATAGAAAACATTTTTAGTTAATTAAAAGAATGTCACGATACTGTCATAATACTTATACTTATAATACGTATAAATACTTATGGTATATAAATACTTATATACCATAATACTTATGGTATATAATATTATAACATTATATACCATATAAATTTATAACACTCTAAAAAAACTCTTTTATTTCTCTTATTCATTATGTTGGCAAGCTAAACATGAATACTATTATTTAGCTACATAATTCAATAATTAAAGAAATATTCACATCAGAAGTTATTTATGGTACCTTTCTTACAAACACCTATATTCTCTATTTAAATAGTTAAATATTCTGTATAACCTAATACAGAGGAAATATATTTTATTACTTCTCTTTTTTTGAGTGAAGAAATAGACACAACAATAAATTTTATGACTAATCCAAAGCCACACAGTAAGTAAATCAAAAGGGAATTTAGGACTGTAGACTCCAGCTCTGAACTTAATCAATTAATCTTTTATTATATACTTTCTGTTTATAAGGCACTATCCCCTATTAAGATATAGGAAGGATCTCTTACTCTGTTTAAATGAGACAGAACATATAAAATGCTCAATATCATTCCTAACACATAGCAAGTACTTCACAAATGTTGGTACTATTATTTGTACTAAAGCACGAATCTAAAGTCACCCATATTGCAGAAAATGCAGTTATAGATAGTCAAGGCCATTATGAAAACTGACAGTTCTATAATTAGCAGTGCAGAAGCTATGAATATGTCTGTTTTGACTATGTATGAATTGCCAGATGTTTGAAGAATGAAACATGCCATCAAGAATCTTGAAAACTTAATAAATATTTATCAAGTAACAGTTTTGGAGATACCAGTTACCAGGTATAGAGAGTCTTGGACATTCCCACAAAACCTCTAAAGTAGATTGGGGGAAGAACCTGGGAAGATTGAAAATATCTTTTGAAGAAAAAAGAACAGCACCTTGTTCTTTTTGCTTTCACCTTAGGTGAATTTTTGCTTTCAGCTAAGTCCAAAAGAAAATAGCAATGTAATTATGTAACTAAGCAAAGATGAACAAAACACAACTATCTGTCTATAACCACTTGTGGCAAATAAATTGTTTAAATTGGTAATCCAAATAAGTTTATACCGATTTTTAATTTCCATAGCAACCACACACTAAAATTGAAAGCTGCAGCCTGGGTCTCTTCTCTTGTCAGGACTGGAATAAGACTCAGGATGATGCAAAATTGGGTTACAAAGAGTTTATTCAACTCAGTTAATGCTCTGCTGCTCATACTAAACAGATGGATCTTACCATAGTCATTTTAAACCAACCATTATTATACTTCATAGTAGAAAGATCTACTTTGTAAGAGTCTCTACATATATAAGAATGGATTAAAAAATTCAGTGAACTATAATCCACAAGGAATATAAAAGGAAAAATATATTATTTATTAAATAAAATTGACATAAGTTAGATCAAAGAAAAATTTTACCTTTATTATTTGGAAGAGAAATGTCTAAACAAAGGACAAAAATAATCAAAGGCCTAATTTTAAAAAAACTATTCTGAAAAGAGGTGTAACTTTTTAAAAAAAGATTTTATTTATTTATTTTTAGAGAAAGGGGGAAGGGAAGAAGAAAGAGAGATAGAGAAACATCAATGTGTGGTTGCCTCTCATGCATCACCTACTGGGGACCTGGCCCACAATCCAGGCATGTGCCATGACTGGGAATCGAACAGGTGACCCTTTGGTTGCCAGTACTCAATCCACTGAGCCACACCAGCCAGGGCAGAGATGCAACTTTTTTTCTTAATCCTTCACTTTTTTTACCCAGCCTCACACCCCTCCTCACCTCTGACAGCTGTCAGTCTGATTACCAGAGGGAAAGGCGTTAGGGGGAAGTAGAAGAGGGCATGGGAGGATAATGGTGATGGAAGGAGACTTGACTTGGTGTGGTGAACATGTTACAATATACAAATGATGAATTATAGAACTGTACACCTGAAACCTGTATAATTTTATTAACCAATGTCATCCCAATAAATGCAATAAAAAATAAAAAAATAAAAAGAGGCGCAGTTATCTTTTGCCACCAAAAAAGGTAAAACTGCAGAAGTGAAAAAAAGATTATAAAAATTTAAACAATTCTCTTTAAATTTTTATCGTTGATACTATTACAAATGCCCCCATTTCCTCTCCTTTGCCTGCCTTCATGCAGCCCCTGCACCCTCCCTCCCTCTGGCCATCACCACACTGTTGTCTGTGTCTATGGGTTATGCGTATATGTTTTTTGGCTAATCCTTTCACTTTCTTTCACCCAGTCCTCCCTCCCTGTCCCCACCCCTAACAGCTGTCAGTCTGTTTCATGTATTCATGCCTCTGTCATTCTTTTGTTCATCACACAAAATATTTTGTTTTTGTTCATTAGATTCCTCATATTTTGTTCATTAGATTCCTCATATAAATGAGGTAATATGGTATTTGTCTTTCTCTGACTGGTTTATTTCACTTAGCATAATAACCTTCAGGTCCATCCATGCTGTCACAAAAGGTAAGAAAATATTAAATAATAGTTTTTTTTGCATACTCTAATTTGAAAGCTAAAAGAAATATTTTATTCTATAATTATAAGCATCTTTCAAGGAATCATTATAAATACATGCACACTGACACATGTATTTTTATGGGATTTTGGGCTGATATTTCAGAATCAGGATCTGCAATTTAAGGTCTGAAGATCCAAGATACTTTCAGAACATCCAGACTACGGTGCTCAGAACAAGGTAGTTCACTCTCCAAAAAAAGCCTATGTCACCTTCAATTTTATGATTTAGAGGAAGTCAAGATACAGTCCAACCTTGTACAACACAACAAAAAAATGCATTTCATAAAACTAAGGATAATGTATATGTGTGTAGGTACAGACACACACACCCTAGGACTGGAATTGAGTTCCTAGGGCTATAGGCAACTGAAAAGCTGATGTTATTAGGGCAGTTGGTGGGACTGGGATGGAAGAAGTTGGTTGCCCATCACCTAGTCAGAATGGGTGGAGATGAACACCCCTACTGACACACACACATGCACGCATACCTAAAGCTACTTATTTATAATATTTTCTCTTCTAATGCTACCTTGATGATCATTTTGGCTGAAGGATCTGCTGGTGAAATTATATCCTGAAGTGTGGCTTGCAGGAGTCAAACCAAATTTACAAGAATCAACCAACAAAGAATATTTAAAATTCAGGTTTATAAAACAAACCTGAAGATTTGATAACCAGGTAATATTATTTTATATTAAGATAACTATGAACAGTTTTAATTCAGGTCCTGTATTCACATAATAAAAATTAAGTATCCAAGCACAGAGGTTACCCAAAGCAGGAATATTAAATGGGGTAACAGACAACCGACATTTTTGTTCAACACTGTAACAGGAAGGGCAGACTTCTATACTAACCAAGTTTGCTGCTAGGGAAAGAACAGCAAAGAAAGAAATAGGTGAGGATGCAGGGGGTGACAATACTGGATTCTGTCTCATCCTGGTTTCCCAGAGTTTTTCTTCTTCTTTCTTTTATTAATGCAGGTTGCCCAGAAGCTATCAGACTCTTTATAATTATTTCAGAATAATTTTCAGATATCACAGTTTCTGCAAATTCTCTATTTAAAAAACCTTTTCACATTATAAAATGATGGGTCAAAATAAGAAATATTTTCCTTAATCTTCTTGACCTGTCTCTGACTGTCAAGAGCAATGACAAGAAAACATCAAAGAGATGTTTATTTCAAAACAAATAAGAAAAAACAATAAAATTATGAAAGTATTCATTTGAGCAGCTCAAAATAAATCTGGCCTAAATCAATTGGGGCAAATATAGGTCTATTCTTAAAGTTATATATAAAAATGTTCTTGTGTCATTCACAGAGGTAGGTCAGAAAGCTAAATAAATGGCAATTAATAGAAATCCAAAATACTAGTCTGTTAAAAGCAGTAAAGATTATATAAAGCAAAGGACAAGTAATATGGCTCATTATTATAACAGAAAAGTAACTTCATAATTACTGAGGTGCTACCTCAGAACACTGTAATGTTTTGAGTCTAATATGATATATTCTGGGCATAAATATTTAACGATAAAGGACAATGCTTTTGGTTAAACTATGGATGTGAGGCTCAAAAATGAGTGAGTTTTCAATCCTGATGTATTAAGATTGTGCTATGGATCGTGATCAAGATTTTCCAAAGTGTTTCAATTAAGTGGGACAGTAAAATTACCATAAGAGGCCAAGTTATTTGAGAGGAGCAAAACTTAATGTATTATTTTTATATTAAAATATACTATTTTTATTATATGATGAATTTTTTTAAAAACTGCTCCCCAAAACATCAAAGTGAGATGGCACGTAGCACTAGAAAAATTTAAAGTATTAAATGCATTAGAAAGAAAAATAGTACAATTTTAGATATTTAATTCATTTTTGAAATATAATTAGTTTAATTAAATATTAGTACAATATTTTGCCATGTAAAATGCACTCACATTTTTTGTATGCATTATACATGGGATTATTACACCTATTATTATGCCTACTCTCTGTAATCCTTGTACCCATTATAATGCACATCCTTATTTTTCCCTCAAAAATTTGGGCAAAAAAGTATTCATTATACATGATAAACTATGGTAAATAAAGTCAAACATGATTACTAGATTTAAAACAAGTAAGATACTTAGGAACTATTAATTCTGTCTCTAAATCAAATACTACCTTAATTTAAAAATCACTTTACAACTTTTAATATAAACCACAAATGCAATGGGTACATGTCATCCTAGGATTTGATATCAGTGTTGTCCTGACCTTGTGAATGTGGTCTAAATGTCTCTATATAAAATTTTAGAACAAATTTCTGTATTATATTGTGAACCTCAAAGTAAATACTTCACATATGTACATCACAAAATGATAAGCTATACAAAGTAATTTCCAATATAACTCCTTCAATACTTTGAAGAATACTTTTTAAATACCCTGAAGAATACTCCTTTAATATTGTGTTGTTATTATTATTCTGTCTGCTATCATTCCTATATAAGGGATTTGTTTTTTCTCTCTGGTTATTTTTAAGACCATTTCCTTTTCTCCATTGTTTCCTTTTTGGGCTATGATGTAATATATTTTGGTCCTTCTCATTTCATTCCCCATACCTATGTCTCTCTCATATTTCCATTAAATGATGTTTCTATGTAATTTTTCCAATATGAGGTAAGTTCCTCAGATAAATACTTTAGTATGCTAATTATCTATTCCGCTGGTCTAATCTGTTTTTTTACCTGTTTACTGATTTTTTTTAAACTTACATTTTTCTTATTTCTAAGAGTATCATCTCCCCCCAAATTTGTTCATTCCTAAATGATGGTCTCTTGTTATGTATCTTTGTTAGCCTGTTTTCGTTCTTTTGGACATTTCACCATAGGCAGGTTAGCCATGTTTTGCCATGGACAGTTTGATATACTTCTGTTGTGTCTGCATTCCTGTCTGGTTTAGCATTTGTCCTAAACAAAAGTTCTCCATAATGAACAATAAAAGATAACAGTCACCTAATTATTCGATGTCCTGTATTTTTATATTTGATAGTTCTAGCTGTTGTCATTTTCTTCAGTCCATCTACTGAATAACGGTTTTGCCGACTTAGTTGTGGTTGGTGTGTTTGGGTAGCACACTGACTACTTGAATTTTAAAAAATTGATGGTAAAATAAAATTTATTTTATTTACTTGCTTTAAAATTAAGTATTTAAAACAAAAAATAGCAGCAATATTTACATGTTATTACATAGATAAATTAAAATGTACAGCAACAATAGTATAAAGGATGGAAGAAGGACGTAAGGAAATCCAGCTGTGAGAAACGTACTACATTTGAATCAAATCAATATAATAGTAATTGAAGGCATATGATCTTCTGTTGGGATACAGTTGAACTTAAACTGGGGAAATTTTTCTTTGGAGAAAAATTATTTCCTTCTCTACCTTTAGCCAGAGGGCACCACTAACAGTTTCCACTTTGACCTCCCACAGGGTCTCTTAGTCTCAGGGAATCCCACACTGAAATTTACACATTGTTGCTGTCCGGGGACAAGTGTCTCACCATTAGTGGTGATATGAGTATCTGTCTCAGGGAACCTTGTGTCTCTCCCAAGTCCTGGCTTCCTATAGTTCCTGATGCTCTGACCTGCAACTCATGGTATTTTGGGGAGAGAGTAAATCTCAGGACTGACAGTGCATGCCCTTTTACAGGGTGTGCCTCAGAGGGTATGTCCTTTTACTAGGTCAAGTTGTTCCATAGTGGGAAGGTTTCTCAAAGTACCAAATCAACAATTATTTCAGACCGTACACTATTTGTAAACTACTTTATTCCTCTATGAAATGGATGTCTTTTATATTACCACACTGAAATTTATTACACATTGCAGACTGCCCTACAGAGAGATGGTACCAATTTATCTCCCAAACAAAAAGTGCTTTTTACCCAATCCTTGCCATTTCCAGGCAATCTCAATTTTAAATAGTTACTTAACTGGTGTGTACAAAACAACTGAATCTTTTTACCTAATATAACAAGTATATATTTAAAAGCAACTTCCTCCTTGCAAATTGCCTATTTATAACTTTTGCCTACTATTCTATATTGATGAACATATTCTTCCTATTGAATTATTAGAAAACTTTATATATTGAAAACATTAAACTGTTGGCAGCTAAATATATTACAAATATTAATTTTTAAGTCTGATGTTTGTAACAATTTTTGTGTATTTGATATTTCCATTAAGAGATTTCAAATGCTTCTATAGGAGGTTCTATAAATATCTGCATTGTATCTTCTGGGTTTTATGTTTCAACTAGAAACATTTCTCTTACCTGGAGATCATATGCATAACCTATTAATTTTTAAATCATAAACTTACAGTTTTTTATTTCAATGTTTAATCCATCTGTAGTTTGATTTTTTGTTGCATGATCAGTCTTCTCAACCAAAATGGATATCCAGTTTTCTCAATACCTTTTATTGAATGATCTTTCTTTCTTCTAATGTCTTGAAAGGTTATATGTATAAAATATTAAATTCCAAGTTCATACATATGTAGATTGATGATTATCATTAGGTTGGGTTTATCTCTGAGTTTGTTTTCACATAATGTACTAAATATTCAATTAGTGTGCCTTATGTTTTTACATCTAAAATGAGTAAGGCAATGTCATTTTACTTAAAAAAATCACTAGCTATTTTTATACATTTTGTTCTTTTTAAAATTTTTTTTATTTATTGATTTTAGAAAGAGAAAGGGAAAGTGACAGAGAGAAAGAGAGAGATTTGTTGTTCCACCCATTTACCCATTCATTGGTTGACTCTCGTATATGCTCTGACAGGGGGATGGAACTTGCAACCTTGGCCTATTGGGATGACAATCTTACCAACTAAGCTACCTGGCCAGGGCATACCTTTGTTCATTTAAAATGACACTTACAATCAACCTGGTATATCCCCCCCCCCAATCAATGGGAATTATATCACATTTACCAATCAATTTAAGGTAAACCGACAATTTCACAGAAATATTTGCATCTAAGAACATGCTATGACTTCCTGATCACTCAAGTGATATTGTATGTCCTTTAACAAAGTTTTCTTCTTTCAAAATTAGCAAACTTCTTAGGTTTATTCTTAAGTATTATGTTTCCTTTTTTTCTGCTATTGCGAAGAAGATATTTTTCCATTATATTTTCTAGTGGGTTGTTTCTAATTTAAATAATATTAGTCTACAGATATTTATAAAATAAAATACTCTTGTATTCAGCCACCATGATCTCTTCTTGATTCGAATACTTTTTCAACTGATTCTTTTGGGCTTTCTAGGTGAATAATCCCATCTATAAATTCAGGGTTTACAACTTAAAAAATCATGTTAAAGTTCTTCATCTTTCAAAACACTGATAGAAAGTGCTATGTTACCAAAAGCTAACTGTACTCATTCTCTAGGTCACAAAGAGACAACTAACTTTACCATTGTCTCAGACAGCTAGCAATACATCTTTGAAGTGACGCTACTGCTTGTTGACTACAGGGAATTTTCTGACTTACTGCCTTTATTCTCTTCAGTGATGCATGCACAAACAAATTAAAATGCAGTAATCATCCCATCCAGAGACAACCAGGAACTCTACCAATTCTACTTTAATCAATTTCCTTCCTATTCATACAGACACAATATTTTAAGCATATTTTAACCCCTTTCTTTCTTTCTTCTCCCAACTCTTCCATTTAACACATACATATGCATACATACCCTCTCTCATTTTTTCTTCCTGAGCTGAAAACAGCTTTATTCATCACAATGTATAAATTTAGTGAAAAGCAAAACTAGTAAAATCTGAAACAACAACAAAAAGACTTCAATTTTAAATTAAAATGAAAACAAAGACCAATACCATTAATCAGTCTAGACTGTTATCAATTTCCCTACAGATTCTCCATGAAGATGTCCATCAGTTTATTCATTTTCAACTAATGATACCTATTTTTCTACAACTATGAACACTAAAGATAAATCTGAACATTATTTTTAATTCAATTTTTATTAGTGACATCAAATTCTATTATTTTTCTTCATTGCTATTTCAGTAACACATATAGGTTTTTGAAGGTTGGCTCAGGAAACTACCTTCTGTGATCTCCATAACCAGTTAGTCAGTAAGTGCTATAAATTCCATCCTGAGAGAGTCATCTATCCCTTTATCCTCACCAGCATTTAGATTCTCAACATTTTTTTCGGGATATTTCAATAACCTCCTGATTGGTGGTATAACCAAGTTTACTCTCACTCGACCCATTCTATACTCTGCTGCCAAAGTGGTCTTTCTAAATTGCAAATATTAAATTTACCACTGTTTAACATCTTTCAAAAAACTTCATTTCCTCCTGCAGAAAAGTCCAAATGCCTTTTATATGACACAGAGAGTCTCCATCATATGACCTCATCTCCCTCTCTAGGTTCTCTCCTGCCACTTCTCAAAAGCTAGTCTATAACCAGCCTGGCCTATTGGAAGATTTATAATTTCAGCCATTTTGCCTGTATAGAATTGATACATTCTTTACAATATGAATCAATTTTACAAACATAATGTTGAGCAAAAGAATACAGACATACTAGGTTATGTAATGGTGTCATTTATATAAAGTTGAGTAAAAAAATCTATAATACTAAAAGTCAGAACAGTAGTTACTCTTGGTGTTAGGACGTAACTGAAAGGGGACACAAGAGGATCTTTTGGGATGCTAATATTCTGGTGTCTTGATTTTGAAGCTGCTGGTTACATGGGTATGTTCATTTTCTGAAAAATCCATTAAACTATAACTATACTATTTGTGTGCTTTTTGCAAATTCAAATAAAAGAAAAAGAGTACAAACAACAACAACAACAGTTCCATTATCACTTCTTTGAAAATTTCTCTAATCCCTCAGAAGAACTTTATCTTGTCCTAATATATCATATACACACACTACTATATTGATGATCATGTTATATTTTATTTATTCAATTATTTCCATTTACAAACTATAATGTAACTTCCTTGAGTGCTAAGATTATAACTTTAAAAAAATTATTTATTGATTTTAGAGACAGAGGAAGGAAGAAGGGGAGGGAGAGAGGAGAGAAAGAAGGAAAGGGAAGGAAAGAGAAAGATCCTTTTCTTTGTTGTTGTACCCATTTATGCACTCATTCATTGCTTCTTGTATGTGCCTTGACTGGGGATCGAATCTGCAACCTTGGTATATCCAGACAATGCTATAACCAACTAAGCCACACAGCCAGGGCTAAGATCATAACTTTCTGTCCATGTGTCCCGAGCCCCTGGCAGAGTGCGTGGCAGTTAGTGAGTAGTCAATAATATTACTCTCTCTATATAAAATATATATTGTATAATATATAGTACTCAATATAAATAATGGTTTTCCAATTTCTGCACTATTAACACTTTGGGCCAGAGAATTCTTTGTTGTAGGGCCTGTTCTATACATTGTAGGATGTTTATAAGCATCCTTAGCCTCTACTCATGCCATGTCAGTAGAATCTCCCAAGTGATGACACTGCCAAATGTTCCCTGGGGACCAGATATGCCCCCTGATTGAGAATCATTTACATAGATAAATGTTTCCATGGAAAAATACAAGCCAAGTGTTAAACAATTCACTTACCCAAAAACTTTGGGCCTGAGATGATATACATGTCAAGGGAGACTACAAAAAATATTGGAACTTCTGAGGGAAGCTAAGCTCTACCTGTCAGAAAAAAAGTTTATAAAATGCTTTAAGTGTCTATATAACACAAATATTAATCTCATGCCCAAATATTCTTTTCACTGGAATTCTTATGTAAAATGATTTGTGCAAAATGATTTGCAAATAGAACTATATATTTGGTATTTTTAAAAATGACAGCTAATAGTAGCTATGTGTAGTCAATGTCCTAATTATAAATTATTTCCAGTTTGTTATCTATGAACAAAACATTCATTCTAACATATTAAGGTTCAATAAGTTTTTATCTGTAAAGTTTTTATCATAAACTTTCCACAGGAAAAAAATAGCTAGAAAATAAACTATTGCGCACCAGCTATTAAAAAAAAAAAAACCCTCATAAAGGGCACAAGTAACTTCTTAGAATATAATGTGTTTGTATTTTATTAACTGTATACCTTTGATTCAGAATGTATTTTGAGCTTGACCTCTGCTGTAAGAGGGTGAGTAATGAAATAATTGAGTAATATTATATTGATGGAATTTGAGAAAAAAGAAAATAAATTGGTGTGTGCTTATATGACAAATGATATAGTTAAAATATAAATCTGACTCTGCCAAAAGTATTTCCTTAAACTTCTCTCTGTAATTACAATCAGCCTTTAAGTACTTTTCTGAGCCAAAAGAAACCTGAACAAAGAATACAGGCAATTTATAGAAGAAGAAACAAAACTGGACAAATACAAGAAACATGTTTCATCTCACTATTAGTCTACAATATGCCAATAAAAGCATACAGTTTTCAATGATCAAACTGGTAAAATTAAAAATGATAATGGATATGTATTCTCACAAACTGACAGTATGAATATATAAATTTGTATACATGTTCTAGAGGGCAATTTTGACTCAGTTATTCTAGTTTAAGAATATTTCTAAAGTGATAATCAGAAATATATTTGATAATTTGTATAAAGAGAGTATTTATGATAGGACATAAGAAAGAACTTAAATAAACAATGACAGGTAAATTAATTATAGCTTATTTATACTCTGATATGCTTGACAGATCTCCTTTTTTAAAGAACACTTATTACATAAAAAAAGCTTAATTTATATAAAAAAGAGAGTAATTAAGAGCAAGGTCTCTAGAGTAAGATTACCTATTTCAAATTCTAGTTCTATTATCTTCTACTAGCTCTGAGATCTGGGTTATATCATTTAGTGATTTAATCTTTCTAAATATAATTTTCTTATCTGTGAAATGGTACCCATTTATAGGTTTGTTGTGAGGATTAAATAAGATGTTATATAGCCTGGCACACAGTAAGGGCACAATAAATTGTAGTAGCTATGGTAACAATTGATGTTATTAAGAAACCCAAACCTGTATTTATGATGGGTTCCTAATTGTTTAAATTAATCAATTAGTCCTAGCTAATAATTACATGTTGAGATTATTGGTAGTTTATATTTACTTCATAAATAAATCCATATTAATAAAAACAGCAGTTTTAAAGCAATTAATAAAAGGCAAGATAAATAGCAAAAAGTCTTTTCCTTCTTCTGAATGTATATACTTTTAAGTTAAAATTTCATCTTTAATACTATGTCACAATAAAAAGGTCACCATTTTATGCTCTTATTGAACACGTCTGATATATGCTAAGTACTGTGATCCTAAAATTCCAACAATAGGAATAGAAGAAAACTTTGAAGATAGATCTTGTTAATAAAATAGGATCTTCTTGCAGATGATTTTATTTTTAAATTAGTAAACATCATGAAAAGCAGAATATCTCAAAAAGCTCTCTGATTTTTAGTCCTCTCACAAAATTGACTTATTTTTAACCAGAAGGCAGTGGGTTGGGATGAAAAAATAATTAACTTATGAGGTATTTTCTTTCAGAATATTTGCTTAAGATCTCTATAATAGAATTATCTGATTATAAAATAAATATGTACATGTCTACTACTGTAATATGGCTATGAACAAACAAAAATATTAATTCCTGAACATCTGAGATGTTATTAATGCTGCTGATATGAGCAGAAAATAATCTCTAAGTACTAAATAATGTAAGAAATCTAAAAGCATTCAGAGATAAATATAAAAAATTTGGAAATGCTTTGCATTTTATAACATCCAAATGTTTAACAAGTACATTTTTTCAGGTAGTTATTTTGATGTTAAAGACTATTAAATATATATAAAGGAGCTTTAAACCAAATAGTTTAAGTGTCTGAGGCAATTAACTTTCCCTTTCACTCCACCAGTCCTCTTGTGCTACCGGTGTAATGCGTGAGTTTTTGCCACAACACCAAAAGATTTAATGGTAGGAGAGCAAAGGCGAGAAAAAAAAAGATTAGGGGACATAGAGACTGGTTATTACTGACTGTTATTCGCTGTCTATCTTTAAAACCAAGGAGTGAAACTACCTTCATAAAATGTTGATGTAAGGAAGCTACATCTTCCTTTGCAAGGTCCAGAATATGTCCGACTGATAATTCTTCAGGAGAGAAAGGTGGGGAGAGGTGGGAATTAGATGATAACTTGTTTCTTAGGAGTATTTGCCTATAAGGAATCTGATGATCACAAGGAAATTTACAGGATATTCTTATTAAATGTAAAAAGGACTTGAAGACTAATAAGGGAATGGTAGAGATATGGTCTTTTCAGATTAACTTTCACACAAAAGGAAGTATATTATACAACTCTATTTTCAATTTATCATTCCTCAAAATAAAAATAGAATTTCAGAGATCACAAAAAGTATATTTATTATTAATAAATGAGTTAAATAGAATGATGTTATTCTTTTTTTAAATATATTTTATTGATTATGCTATTAGAGTTGCCCCATTTTCCCCGCTTCACTCCCCTCCACCCTGCACACCCCCTTTCACCCATATTCCCCCACTTTAGTTCATGTTCATATGTCATACTTGTAAGTTCTTTAGCTTCTACATTTCCCATACTATTCTTCTCCTCCCCTGTCTATTTTCTACCTACCATCTATGCTACTTATTCTCTGTATCTTTTCCTCCTCTCTCCTCCTCCCAATTCCCTGTTGCTAACCCTCCATGTGATCTCTATTTCTGTGATTCTGTTCCTGTTCTAGCTGTTTGCTTAGTTTGCTTTTGTTTTAGGTGTGGTTGTTAATATCTGTGAGTTTGCTGTCTTTTTACTGCCGTATTTTGTATCTTCTTTTTCTTAGATAAGTCCCTTTAACATTTCATATAATAAGGGCTTGGTGATGATGAACTCCTTTAACTTGACCTTATCTGAGAAGCACTTTATCTTCCCTTCCATTCTAAATGAAAGTTTCGCTGGATAGAGCAATCTTGGATGTAGGTCCTTGACTTTTGTGACTTGGAATATGTCTTTCCAGCCCCTTCTTGCCTGCAAGGTCTCTTTTGAGAAATCAGCTGACAGTCTGATGGGAACTCCTTGGTAGGTGACTGTGCTCTTATCCCTTGCTGCTTCTAGAATTCTCTCCTTCATTTTAATCTTGGCTAATGTAATTATGATGTGCCTTGGTGTGTTCCTCCTTGGGTCCAACTTCTTTGGGACTCCCTGAGCTTCCTGGACTTCCTGGAAGTCTATTTCCTTTGCCAGATTGGGGAAGTTCTCCTTTATTATTTGTTCAAATAAGTTTTCCACTTGTTGCTCTTCCTCTTCTCCTTCTGGTACCCCTATAATGTTGGAATGTTTAAAGATGTCCTGTAGGTTCCTAAGCCTCTCCTCATTTTATTGAATTCTTATTTCTTCATTCTTTTCTGATTGGATGTTTCTTTCTTCCTTCTGGTCCACTCCATTGATTTGAGTCCCAGTTTCCTTCCCATCACCATTGGTTCCCTGTACATTTTCCTTTATTTCATTTAGTGTAGCCTCCATTTTTTCATCTAATTTGTGACCAAATTCAACCAGTTCTGTGAGCATGCTGCTTACCAGGGTTTTGAACTGTGCATCTGATAGGTTGGATATCTCTTTGCTGCTTAGTTGTATTTTTTCTGGAGCTTTGATCTGTTCTTTTGTTTGGGCCATTTTTTTTGTCTTGATGCGCCTGTTAGGTAGTGAGGGGTGGAGCCTTAGGTGTTCACCAGGGTGGGACAACCCGGAAGCTGGGTTGTGATGCTGTATGTGCGGGTGGGGTCCAGGAAGAAACAATGGCACTTGCTCTGCTCTCTGCCAGATTTCAGTCACTTCCTCCACTTCCTACAAACAAACTGGGTTCTTCTGGTGCTGATTCCCATGTGGGTGGGCTTGCCTACATTCTAGGACCCTGTGGGTCTCTCCAACAAACTCTCCTGTGAGGTTGGGAGTTTCTCCTAGCACCTCAACCCCCACAGGAGTTTTCAATCGGTGTTTTGAGGCTTTATTTGCCCACACTGGAGCCCTGGGTTGCTCGGTCTGTCTCGTTCCCCAGTTTCGCCTGGTTTATCTGCATGTGAATGTGGGACCACTCGGTTCCACCAGCTGTCTTGCTCGCCAAGTGCCTCCACAATCCGTTGCCTCGCTGAGTCCACCTGCTGCCACCTTGTGCTCCCGGGGTCCGCCAGCCACCGCTTGCCACAACCCCTCTCAGCCCAGCCGCCCGACTCCACCCCTCCTACCTGTCTGGATGAATGTATCTTCTTTAACTCCTTGGTTGTCGGACTTCCGTACAGTTCAATTTTCTGTCAGTACTGATTGTTTTTTTGGTTCTAAATTGTTGTTGTCCTTATTTTGGTCGCATGAGGAGGCACAGTGTGTTGTCTACCTTCACCTCCATCTTGGCTGGAAGTCCCACCAAAATGCATCAGAATGATGTTATTCTTATGTTTTCCTTTATCCCAGATCTTATACTTTAAAACATCTGTATAATTTTTTCTTGCATTAAAAATGTTTTCCAGAATAAATGCAAGCAAAATCTTTAAACTCATTTATTATTAAGAAAACAAGTTACACCTGGGTATAATTTTTATTTTAGTGCTTCTCTCCTGATAAAAGTGTTTTTTAATTGAATTTAAGTGGTGACATTGGGTACAAAACCATAGAGGTTCCAAGTAAAAGCTCAGAAAAACATCATCTGCATACTGCATGGTGTGCTCACTGCCCAAGCAAAGTCTCTTCATCCCCATCTTCCTCCCCACTTTGAGCACCTCGACAAGAGGACATACAGATGTCCAATAGACATATGAAAAAAATGCTCAATGTCACTAATCATCAGAGAGATGCAAATTAAAACCACAATGAGATTATCACCTTACACCTGCCAGAATGGCTATCATCAATAAATCAACAAACAAGAAGTGCTGGCAAGGATGTGGAGAAAAGGGAAGTCTTGTGCACTGTTGGTGGGAATGCAGACTGGTGCAGCCACTGTGGAAAACAACACAGAGTTTCCTTAGAAAAATTAAAAATGGAACTGCCTTTTGTCCCAAAGATCCTATGTATGGGAATATATCCTAAGAAACCAAAAACATTAATTTGAAAGAATACATGCACCCCTCTGTTCATTGCAGCACTATTTACAATAGCCAAGTTCTGGAAACAGCCCAAGTACCCATCAGTAGATGAGTGGATAAAAAAGCTGTGGTACATTCACACAATGGAATACTGACGCAAGCACTTTGATCTTTCCATAGCTGTGCTGTTAAAAATAAATTACTAGTAGGACATCAGGAGATGGGAGGAAAAATAGGATACTAAAACTTAACTGTAGCACTTTAAAGAGATTGCTTTAGAAAAATCAGTGTGAAGCACTGGGCAAAAAGAATAAAGTTAACTGTGTCCAAGTTTAAAGGCACACATTAATTTAAGGAAGACAATTAAATTCCTAGTTTAAATGACTAATTAACCAGATCCCTCACAAAAACTAATTAATATGACTGAACTTTCTGATACCAGGAATTCAAGTGAGCTTTAGTTGATAATGAAAATTAATTAATCCCAAACCTTTTTAATATTAGTATATAGTTATAGTTATGGGGTGAAGGGGGGTCCTCATTGTGCTTATAATTACATTCAAGAACTTCCTATACATTAGTTATCTATTTATCTCTAGCCAACCTCTACTTTCCATTATAAAACTAATAACCTTGGTTTCAGGTGATGCTGTTTATTAACAGCTACCAATGGAATCACTAATCTGTCACTAAGAGCTCTAGGTTTTAAAATTAAAGAGATTCTTATTGGTATTTAAACTATTACCAGAACCCTTCAGCTGTGATGAGACATTAACATAGAAGACATTCTTATTCCTGAATCAACGATGCTTACAAGAGGTGAAAGAATGTTCCTATATACTATCACTCTTTGAACATTTTCCCTAACGAATTAGAAGAAAATAACAAAATTTTGTGGGTACTACATTTTTTGTTAAATGCTTTTCCCCTCTCTTGGGATGTAAATTCCTTAAGAGCAAGGCGTTATCTTTGTGTCATATACTCCTAACATACACATGGCACAGAGCAAGCCTTTTAAATAGATGCTAGCAGAATTATTGGATATAATGAAATAATCCCTCTCCTAGCATATGGAGTAGTACAAGTTTATGTACTGCCTTTGGAGAACTAAGAAGAGAGTCACTCAATATTTGCTGTTTTGACGGGTTACACTAGGAAACTTGGCTGAGAAAGGCTGGACTGAGCATGTAAAATCACCAAAATAAATTGTGAAAACATTATCTACTAATGGATTGAAAGTCTTCTTTCCTAAATTCATTATTATTACAAATTTAACTACGACAGTTTTAAATTCCTTGAAGATAAGCACCAATTCTCTCCAACTTTTGTTACTCTTGTAAGGTCTAGGACACTATGCTACACAGTTCAATTTAACAATTTTTTTTACCAGATTATTAAAACACATACATGCTCATGCACACATTGCCTAAATCATATCCCCAGTTCATCATCTCTAGGGGTTAGGCCCAGGAATCTTTTTCGAAAAACCTCTGTAGGTAGAAGGCTTGGGTATCCAGGATTGAGGACTACTGAATGAAATGAATTCCTATTCTCATGGCTGGTTCTTCTAAATACACCCTGGTTGCCTTATTTCAGTCTCATTATCTTCATTAAAACTTTGTCTTTCAAATGCATCCCTCTTCTCTTCTTTAAAAGCTAGCCTTACTCTGTTTCAAAGACATGCCATCATTTTATCCTAAAGCTGGTATTTTTTTTAATTCAACCTTCAGAATCATTTTGAAGTCCTTCATCTATCTGTGTTATTTCACTTCATTCTCCTTTTCATTGTTAGAATCTAGGGTCTTTTAAATTTCACATGGCCTTCTGTAACCTTTCTAAAAGTTTATAATTTATTCTCCTAATATAGTATATTAAACTTATTCATTTTTCATATTAATTATGTATTTTCCTGATGTCTTTGCCATTGATTCAATTTCCTTTTAGACAAAAGCATTAAAAGTTCTGAATACACTTCTAGGTAAATACTCAAAATATTTGAAAGAAAAACAGCACCTGCATACCAATGTTCATAGCAGCATTGTTCGTAGCCAAAACATGAAGCAACTCAAGTGTCCAGATGAATGAATAAACAAATTGTGGTATAAACATACAATAGAAGAGTAGTCTTAAAAAAGAATGAAATTCTAATATATGCTACAACATGAATGAATGTTGAAAATATAATGTTAAGTATAAATCAGACATAGAAGGACAAAAATGGTATGATTCCACTTATATAAGGTACCTAGAATAGGTAAAATCAGAGGCAATAAGTAAAATAGAGGTTACCAGGGCCTGTAGGAGGAAGAAATGGGGAGCTACTATTTAATGGGTACAGAGTTTCTGTTGAGATGATTAAAAAGTTATAGAAACAGAGAGATGTGATGGTTGCAAAAAATCATGACTGTACTAATGCCACTGAATTGCACACTTAAAATGAGTTAAAATAGTACATTTTATGTTATGTGTATTTTACCATAATAATAAAAAACTACTTAAATATTATTATTAGAGGAAAGTAAATTTAAAAAACCCTGTCCATATATTTTTTCTATATTCCCTATATTTATAACTTTCTTTTTAGCTTTTTCCCTTTCATTTTTGAAAAAATAAAACAAAATTTAATATAGATACTCCACATTTTCCACACTTTAAGCACAGCGATGCTGTAGATATGTACACACATAGATATACACACACTTGTATGCAAGTGTACATACCCTACTTTAAATCTCCTTGGACTCTTCACATTATTTGCAAAATCTCTATTTCTTGTTTGATCTTGACTTTTATTTAAATATCAGTGAATAAGACAATAAGCTTTACAGTGCAGAAAATTTTTTATTCCAAGTATTTTTAGATGCCAGGTACTCAGCAAATAAGGGGAAAATGTCAATTTTAAAAGTTTACCCACACACAAGAAAAAATAGCCTGAAAGGAGGGAAAGATAAATATATCGAAAGGATCTCTAAAGAACTGATTTTATATAAATTATGGGGTAGCTGAGAAATGATATTCTCAAAGAAAAAAAATGAATCAGAGTGGGAAGCTACTTTAGTCTTAACTACAAAAAACTATAAGTACAATGATTATTTTTAGAAATGGTACTTTTAAATTTTAAATAAAATTAATAGGAGTAATCTGTCCTCGTGATGCCCTGGAAAAATTGGGGAAAATAAATTAGAAAATAAACTTAGTATGTGAAAAATTATTAAAAGATTCTATATACAAGGAATAAAAGTATATAATATATGATGTGAAAAGGCAACTGAAGGAAAGATAACAAATGACTTAGAAAGAAATGTATTTCTAACTAAAAAGAAAATTGTAGAGTAACGAGTTTGAAAGTCAGTTTAGGAATAAAGTGGACTGGACTGTTAAATAGTGAAGCATTTTTCTATTTATAAGATATGTTTGGACAATATGTAGGCAACACTTTTCTTGGAAATAAAATCTGATCAGGGTTACAAGATAACAGAGGAACAATGCCAGTGATTTACCAAACACAGACAAGTATAAAGGAAGCAATATGGGCCAATCAGCACGTTTCAAGGCTGAATACATAGGAGATAAACATAACATCTCAAGTTAATTAATAGGGCAGCCATGTGCATTAGATAGGTAGAGGAGACAGTAGTCAAGCAAACTTAGTCAGCAGTCCAACTTAGTGGCATAAGGCAAGTAGAGAAAGATAGCAGAAGTGTTAAACAATCTGAACCTACATGTAACATTACAGGCATAGATTGGGCGGGGCAAGATCAGGCAGGCAGATGGCATAGGAATATGGTAGGAGAGCTGATAGAGAATGCTGAGGAGTCTGAAATGCTAAAATAGCAGATGGATATGGCAGTACCAGGCCATTTGCTGATGGACAAAGCACCAATAAGTAAAGAATGCAAATCAATCAGCAGATGAGTAAAGTGGGGAAAAAAGTTGAGAAAAAAATCAAAGGCAGTCAAAGCAGGAAGACAGATAGCAGAGAGGCAATGGCAGATCATCAGAAGCAGTTGGGTAGGGGAGTGAAAAGCTGTCAGCAGGGGAACAAAACACCATTCAGGAAAAAATGACACCGAGAGTGAAGCAATCTCCTGAATTTGGTGTCTTCAATCTAGGAAACAGTCACCAATAAACTGCATATGCAAATTCACAAGAGAAAAGCACACAAATGGAAATAGCCAATGGATCTGAACTCTACTGCCCAGGGATACAGAGTGACCCTAGAACATAGATATATAACAATCCACAAAAAATAAAACAGATGGGAAAAATGGGTCAAAGCATTTTTATAATGATAAAAAAACCGAAACACTAAAAATTATTAATTTGGAAATGATTGGCTGGGATTGAAGTCTTCGCTTACCCCTTTCTGGAGCCCACAAAATGGGAATGTTGGGAATTTCTGCAGCAGAAAAACAGAAGAGAAAAGGGATTTCTGACTCCCAGTTTGAGGAAAGCAGATCAAATTTAGGGCTGTATGAACTGGCTCATGGAAATAAAAACCAGCCTGAACCTTCTCCCTTCCTCAGAATCAAGCCATTTCTGAGGTTTGGGAAAGGTTTTGGAAGCCCTCACCCCATCATTTCCCACAACCTCCCCTTCACACTTACCTCCAGTGCAAACAGTTTCCAGCAAGGAGGTACTTGGGAAAATTCACTCCCATGTTTACACCATGGTAAAATTTGAGAATGGCCTACTAAGAGTACTACTTCCTGTGCAGGTCTGGTTTCTGATTCAGTGGGATCCCTTGCACCCTTTTTTGTGTGTGAGCAGGGGGGGCAGATTACTAGAAGCAGCCTACTTCTTTGAAAGTGAATAAGGAAAAAAAACAGGGGCAGTAATACCAATAAAGAAATAGTAATACTAATCAGTACCTTGGGAATCTCAATTGTCACGGGTTTTAATTCCATTAAGATAGCCACACCTCAAAATTCATCAGCTTTAGAACCCATCAAACCCTGTACTCGTCATATTTTGACAAGAAAAAATATTTCAGCACTTGGCACTTGCTCAGGACTCATCACACTTGCTAGTACTTGGAAGAGTCACGATGATGCTCACAGGAGAAAATGCTTCATTGTTCGACACTTCTCAGTTTCAGCTCTTGTCACAAGTTCCAGAATTAATTAACTACGAGTACCAACACACCACTATATGTCTAGCCCAGACTTCTCCTCCGAACTCCAGATACAAATATCTAACAGCCAACTTAACATCTCCACTTGGATATCTTAAAGACAGTTCAAGTTTCCATGATCAAAGTAAAACTCCTGACCTTCCTCTTCAAATCTATTCTTCCCAGTCTTTTACATTTTTAAATGAATGGAAAAATTCAAAAGAAATGTATTTCATGACACATGAAAATTATATGAAGTCCAATTTCATTATCTATAAATAAAGTTTGATCAGGGCACAGTAAAGTCCATTCATTTATATCCTCTTGTGGTGGTTTTTGGGCTGGCAAGGGACAGCGGTTACGATAGAGACCATATATTTCACAAAGCCTAAAATAGTTACTACCTAGACTTCTAAAGAATAAGTTTACTGGCCCCTGTACTAAGGCATTTTTTTTGTTGTTGTTGTTTAGAAAGCAAGGAACAATAACTAAAATTCAAACAAAAATAAACTAGAGTATTATTGTTAATACTGTTGTTATTGGTGTACAAGGTAAGTGTATGAGGGAAGGTCCATTTATACTAGGATTTGTTTTCAGTATTATATAAAAGCAGCCCTCTCATTTCTCTAAATTTTATTTACTGTTGATGGTGATCTTCGTTCATCTATCCAACACACAGAATAGCCCCATCTTAAGGGACAGGGTATAGTATAGGAAAGTCCTGAAAATGGCAGAAAGAGAAGAAATGAGGAAAGAAAGTATTAGGGCCCACAAATAAATCTCGTATCAAAGAATCATAATACCCTGTTTAACAATAAGGGGAGCCCTGGCTGATGTGGCTCAATGAATTGAGTGCCAGCCTGTGAACCAAAGGGTCACCGGTTCGATTCCCAGTCTAGGGCACATGCCTGGGTTGCAGGCCAAGTCCCCAGTGGGGGGCGTGTGAGAGGCAACCACACATTGATGTTTCTCTCATTCATTCTCTTTCTCCCTTCCTTTCCCTCTCTAAAAATAAATAAAATTAAAAAAAAAACAATAATGGGAAATTGGCATCATGTGCATCTCTTTTGAACTTTATCAATGGGGTTATACTAAAGTGACCTCATGATAATGGCAATCTGTATACATGTAGCCTTAAATCATTGCAAGCAATAGTCACATTATAAGATTCCATTATATTTATAAAATATTCAAAACTAACAGTCATCCTCTTATTGGCTATAATGCCTATACTTCGTAGAAAAGTATTTTTAAAATTTGTGAAACTGACCTATCTTCTCAGTACTTAAAGTTTTATCCTGAGAATTATTACATGGAAGGATACTATATCATACGCTGCTATCAAACTATGGAAAGTGGTGAAGAAGGTAGGGGGAGAACACACTTAAATTATCCCATTGACATCCATCACTACAATGCAATCTTCAATCTTCATATAGCAGTATAATTTATTTCCTCTTAGCTGGTCCTTTAGCACAATCAACTGCTTCTTCTGCACTACTGCCTTTGACCTTTGGTGTCTCTCTCTCTCTCTCTCTCATTGAAACTGATGAGAGTTCATTTTCAGAATCCACACTTCCAACAGCTTTACTGCTTCTTGCTTCTCAGCATCTTTGAAGGAACTTAGATTCTTCCTGTAAATTCTCATCAGTGTGTCTGTCATTAATGATTACCTAAAATGGTTACTGCCCCCATTTGTCCTCCATGCTTTAATAGCAGCCATGTTCTTTCCAAGTTCCAACATGAGGAAATAATGCTTGTAAAATTATTAGAATAATTCCAAATAGTTTGTTATATGAATCTACTTTCTGACTATCAGTTCCCTGTAAGTTTCCTTTTTTAGCAGGCAATAAAAAAGTTACAAGTATTTTGCCTTCCTAAATACAGTGATATAATTCTAAGAAGCTCAGAGGGCCTGACAGATATAAATCCACTTGTCATTACATTTTGTGTGAAAAGCAACATTGAATCCATTTTATAGGTGGAGATCTAACATAGAGAGATGAGAACACATTCATGATTTCAGAAAATAATAATAAAGAAATATCCTGAAACCTTCATTCCTGAAAATATATCTCTATATAAATACACTTTAGCACTTGTATTTGCAATTTATTTAATGATATTTAGTTGTCAGTATCTCAGCATATATTTTGCAAAACTAAAGTATTCAGGTATGCCAGCCTCTGTACATTTTATGAGAGTACACTTATAAGGGTGAGCTGGAAAGATGATTTCAAGATTTTATCATTCTGGCAGATTCAAGGTAAAAAATATCAATATTCAGCAGGTCATCTCTGTTTCTTTTAACTTTTCCATAACTACACTATTGTAAACTTTAGGTCCTATCTTATCTTGCTTTATTTTCCCAAGGAAAAATTCAGTATTTATTCAATCATTATCTACTTATTTTTTAAACTAAAGCTCTTTCTATTATATTACAGGTAATAACAGCATATATTTATGTAGCAAATATATATCATTTTTACTTATATTAATTCACATAATATAATTACCTTATGAGGGAACTACTTTTATTCTCTCCATTTACACATGATAAATATAGGAAGTTAGTAAAGTTGTGTAAGGTCACACACTAGTGAGATGTGAATCTAGCATTCAACCCACACAGTCCATGCTTTTAACCACTATGTTATAGTGCCTCATATATTGTTAAATGGGCAACACTACTTTTCTAGTAAGAGCTCTATTTAGACATAGATTTTGTCATAATAAATGTATTTTTATTTTACTGATATAATCTCTCTTCCCCATAAGACCCCCCAAAAGCTGAGTACATATTCTGGTATACTGTAGGCATGTAATTAAGAAGTATACTTAAGGGAAAATGAAGACAGCATTTTACTTTACATATGTATTTCATTACATATGAAATTTTAAAAAAGACAGCATTTCATTACATATGAAATTTTAAAAAAGATTTATTTACTTAATTTTAGAGAGAGGGGAAGGGAGGGCGAAAGAGAGGGAGAGAAACATCAATGTGTGGTTGCCTCTCACATGCTCCCTACTGGGGACCTGCCCCACAACCCAGGCATGTGCCCAGACCTGGAATGGAACCAGTGACCCCCTGGTTTGCAGGCTGGCACTCAATCCACTGAGCCACAGCAGCCAGGGCTATATATGAAATTTTTATTTTTGCCTTATACTCAAAATTCTGACCTGAAGGATCAATGTGCTTTTCCCTCTTTTGTGCGGCAATATGAAATGATAGCCTTTCAACATAATAGTTTTAAATGTAATGTCACTTACAATGCCCTAATTACATCATCTAAATGGCTTAATTTTGTACCTGTAACTTTGTATTGGTACAATTAAACTAAAGAGCTTTTCTTTTTAATGCATAAATAAAGTAGAGGGTAGCTGTTTTAGGAAAGGCTGCGGCTGGTGGAAAAAATGAGTGCAAAAATAATACTAAAGTAAGTGGACTTAAGGGAGAAATGTACTGTTTACCTTCAAATATTAGAACTGTCATGCAAAAGAGAAGTTTACCTTCTTTTGTGCACTGCAAAGGGCACAACTGGGACTACTAGGTAGAAATTATAAGGCATCAAGTTTCAATTTGATATGTTTAGACTTTTAAACAATCAGAGTTCCACAAATAATGAACTCCCAGATGGAAAAAGCAGTGATTGAGATGTTCAGGCAAAGGCTGTGAATGATAAAAAAGACATGCTAGGACTTTGAATATAAATCTCCTCAAACTCTGAGAAATTGTGATTTTTCAATTATTATACTGTTTGTAGCTTTATTTAAAATGCTAACTCAAGATTCAACATGAATAAAATCTATAAGAAAATATTCCTTGATTGTCTTGACTATAAGATCAGTATTAACTAAAAAGGTTTCTAAACAACAAATCAAAATTAGAATTTTGTACTTCATAGCAATTTAAATTTTATTCGCAAACAATAGTGTAGATAGTGACTAGGTTTGCAAATTACAACAGGATTTAAAAAAAAAAAACAGGGCATGAAAATATCTTGAAAGAGAATGATGTTAGATCTGGGGAATGTACTGATATGCATTCGAATAAATTTCAAATCTCAAAAAGGGTCTATTTTTAGAGAGCTTTGATGGCATGATTTTACTGTGTTGATAGTAGACTTCTGAATCTGGCTTCTAAAGAATCTCTGAATAATGACAGTTGCTGTTTTTCATCTCTACAGATGGTACTCTAGCTGTTCTAAGAAAGATTAAAATAACATAGGTCTAGTTTATCCATTCTTCTATATAAAGTGAATTCTCTGCTCTTGCCAGAAAGATTTTCTTAATTGTAGCTTCCTCTGTGGCTTGTTATACAGTTCCCCTTCTTCTTTACTCCTATCAGTAATGTCCTCTTCTCTCCTACTCTAAATACTATTTTTCTCCCGCAATTTTAGCTTAAATTCTACTTATGTAAAAATTCCCCCAACTACTTGGCTCTCTCTTAATTTTCCCTTTTAAAGACATCTTTTGCACTGAAATGGCTGAACATTTCTGGTACTAACTTTATATTCTTCAATTTGTAAAGTCACTATTTTAGGAGTACGTGTACTTTAGCATTCACTCATTAAGGCCTCAAGTGCTTGATAAATACTTGTTAAATGAGACAAAGGCTATGAACATTTTCTTTGATATTTTAACTGCTTATCAATGCATAATGCAAAATAATTATAAACCCCATGATAAAGTGGGCTATTACAAAAATGTTATCCTATCACATATCTGAGCCATTTAAAGCCATTTTCCAACAATTTTAAACTGCAAAGAAATTAGAGACCTAAAACAACATGAATAATCCATGTGCTTCATATCATCTAGATCACAGATGGTAAACACAAGTCCTTGTGGGACGAATCTGGCCCTCCACCTTGCTTTATTTGGCCCAATAGCTTGTTTCTAACTGGTGGCAGCACCCAGCTCTCACTTACCTGTTAAGTAGTAGTTACACTTACACAGTCCTAAAACTACATTCGGCCCTTTGAAGGCAACCACAAAGCTGATGTGGCCCCTGCTGAAAATGAGTTTGACACCCCTGATATAGATTATAGAAATTCTTATTATTGTTCCTTTGCCCTATACCTTAGTGAAAACATGTTGACTTACAGTTTTACTTTTTTAGAAATATGTACCAGATATATTAGAAACTAACCCATAAGAAGTACAATGGTAAATAGCAGATTTATTTGGGGCTGCCATGTCTAATTAGAGGTAATAGGTAATAACATTAATTAAATGAGAAAAAAAAAGGTTAAGAAACAAAAATGTTTACCAAACATCTAAAAGGTACCAGGCATTGCACTAGATACTTTTACATATATTATAATCACTAGCTTGGATGACCTTAGCAAGTCAATTAATTGATCTGTATCTCAGTATCTCCATCTTTAAAACAGATACAACAATAATACTTGCCTCAACGAATTAATATGTGCTTAAAACAGCACCTGACACATACTAAGTTCTATATACAAGTGCTAGTTACTATTATTATTAGCTAATTTTATCTCAATTATTAGAAAAACAACCTTAAGAGGTAGGAATTAGCTAATTTAGCAAATGAGAAAACTTAACTTTGAATAGATTAATTTGCCTTAATTTCATAGTTAGTAGTAGAGTTGGGGTTCAAATTCAGGTCTGACTTTATAGTTTTAGTGTTTCCACTACAGCATATTGCAAGCCAAAATGTTTAGACAAAGACAAGACAAAGAAACATATTTGCCATTTTCAAGACTGCTTTATAAAAATTATAGAAAAGAGCTCTTAACATGGCATGAAATATAACTTCCTCTGACGATAAAGTAGTGGTGTATTTTATTCAATTATTTCAGGTGTAAGGGTGTCTTGTATTCTGCTCTGTTTTCTTGTATTCTGCTCTGTTATCAATTCCATATTTTTGAGTTATTCTATTTATACAGGACAATTTTATGATACTCAAAATCCTAGCTCAATACAGTTATTTTTAGCTTCACCACATATAACAGGTATTTTATTTAGTCAAAACAATCCTAGAACTATAAAATAAATATTCTGTACCAGTATGTGATATTTACTGGGGGAACTAAATGTCAATGTTTTCTAAACAATACTGATCAATGTTTCTTATTATTGTTCCTTTGGGAAGTAATCAATGTTTTCTAGACAATACTGATATATACTTGAGAACAACTATATACAAGGTCTGGCACAAATAACACCCCTTTTTATTACAAAATAATAAGCATGTAATTCTGTAACAACAATATCACATTCAAGCACACCATAGGATATTTGGGGTGAAATGTTCGAATTAAAACTATAAATTATTACACCCATATTATTACCCTATGAACCACACACAAGCAGGTTTTACTTCTGTTGGACCCTGTATTTTAAATGGCATACGTTAGAGACCAAATTCTTTCAAAAACAATATTACTGACTATGTTTCCTATGCTTTACTTACTTTACTGTGACTATTTTGTAACTACTAATTTGTGCTTCTCAGTCCCTTCACCTTCAATGTTGTAGTAAATATGTGTGGTGCCAGATGGGGTGTTGGAAATGTTGAGCGGAACACTATATAAAATATATGTCTAACCACTAAGCTATACACCTGAAACCAACACAAAATTAAATTGAAAGAAAAGTTTCTTTTGAAAACAGAAATTATTGAACATGGTGTTTTTGCTATGTTGCTATAATGTAGGAGAGGTTTTCTAATTGATAACATGTCAAATGTTAACTTTTAGGTGAAGCTGTTACCTGTGAATTTTCATGAGTCACCAACTGATAATCATTAACATATAGTCAGTAACTCAGGGCAATTATGTCTCCTTCCTTTAACTTACACAGTGTTCGTGTTTTTAAAGTGTTATAATGTAAGAAAGAAAAATGGTTAATGAGTGCATGAACTCATACCTATACTTATTAGGTGTGAGTATAATGTAAATCATTATACTCACTTAATGATTTACATTATACTCACACCTAAAATTATAAAATATATAAATTTCAACAAATTGATTATAAAACAGATTTTATAAAATAAAATTTTTTATTTATATATTTATAAAATAAATATTTTTCTGTGATTTGATATTTTAGAAAATACTACTCATAACCTAAGTGAAAAATATTTGTGGACAGGCTTAGATCTGTTCCAAAAAGTATAATATAAATATTATATAGGCTATAAACAGAATATGACTTATGAAAATCATAGTCTTTTCCTAGAAATTCATCCTTTGTACCAGATTATGAGTATTCTCCCCTTTTCAGCACTGGTCATTTTGTTAGATGCCTCTTCACTTACATAATGAAGCATAAGCATCCCTTTAAATGAATATCCCTTATATCAAGTTTATAGTTTTCCGAAATTTTTGCTATTCCTCCTTTTGTTTATTTTATAATGACCATTTATATCAGGAGGTATTGTTAGGAGATATTGCTAAGTACTACAGTTTGAAAATATTTTAAGAGAGAGATTTTACACACTGTATAATAAATCCATTAATTTGACCAGTTTTGAAAGTTGAAAATTTTATACGTTATTTAGAATAAGGGATCTTTTATTTTCGTTATGCTATACTGTCTATTAAGTCAATGGAACAATACATTTTATTATGGCAAAAAAAAAGTGTTTTTTTTTTTTAAGTTCCTTGTAAAGTTCAAGAAATGAAACCCAACATCATTTCAGATTAGTAGAAACAAAGGTAAAAATCAATAAAAATCAATTAAATATCAACTTAAAAAGTCAATAAGAATGTGAAGTAAAGATGAATTACCATTGTCCAACGGAACAGGGGCTGGCAAACTTTTTCTGCAAAGAGTCAGATGGCAAATATTTTTATAGTACTCAACTCTGCTTTTGTAGCCACAGGCAATATATAAATGAATTAGTGTGGCTATGTTCCAATAAAACTTCATCTATGAATAGTGAAATTGAATTTCAAATAATTTTCATGTGTCACAAAAGATTATTTTCCTTTTGAGTTTTTCCAGTCATTTAAAAATGCAAAATCCAAGACTTAGCTCACAAGTCATACAAAAAGATGACAGGCTGGATTTGGTCTATGGGCCATAATTTGCCAACCCCTGTGATAGATTAAGAGTTTCTTGAGGATAGGGACTACACCTTATTTTTTTAATTCTAGCACCCAGTATGGCATCAAATACATATTAAGAATTAAAAATACCAAACTTGATGAATGAATGAGTGGATGAAAACTAAAACGTATTATAGGCTTTGATTTAACTCTTTAATTCATGATCAAAATAATATATTAGTATACAGTCCTTTATTCTGGTGTAGCATAGTACTCAAAAGTGATGAAAATTATTTTTACCTCATAAATATTAAGTAGCTTAATATTTTCTAATTTACCATAATATATTAAACATTTTGTAATTATATAGCTCTTTTAATGCTTCTTAATCTTTTATTCTCTTCTAGAATTTACGCCTAAAAGGTTTTCACTTCACCTCACTTATATACCTTTAATTATACTTTTCTTTTTAAAAAGTAATTAAAAACTGCATAATACTTATTTTGGAAATAAATCATATTGAAAAGACAATGGGACATGAAGAGATAACACTTTGTATGGTGATGAGTTCTTATGTTCCACGGAATATTATAATTAGCATTTCACTAATGCCAACAGATTATTCAACCTTTTTATAAGATCAGAGATAATGCAATTAATTTTTTTTAAAATAAAGCTTTTCATATGAAAGTAAAACTCTAAAAAGTTGAAGAGTATGGATTATTATGCTATATGTTAGCTTTGATAGTATCTCATGTTTAAAGGCAGGGAGCAGGCCGACAGGCATGTAATTATCAGATGAACTATATTCTAAGATACAAAGCCTAAAAATAGAAACAAACTCATAATTTAGAAAAAAGCATTGATTGCATTATTCCTATAAAATATGCAAATAGGATATACTTTTCTAAACTTGCTATTTCTTATTTTTTTAAATAGACCTGGGAAGAAATCTAGGTCTATCAAACTTTTCATATTCTCTACAGCTCATTCCCACTGATAAATTTAGAATGCTTTATTTCTTTCATTCAGTTTATTTCCCCCTTCATTTTTTTCCTAACAACACACACATCTCACAATCATCCTTTCTGATTGTACATAAAACTAATTATTGAAAATTACTCACTGTAAAATATTAGTACATGAAGGGAGAAGTTTTATATTGTTTTATATTTACCATTAATATTTGTGTTTTCTATCAGTAACTTCTGAATCTATTTAAAAATATTTGCAACCCTAAGTTTTATATAGGCAAATGTGGTCTAGAAATAGTCTCCTCTCTTTTCAGACATACTTATGTAAGACAAACAAGTTAAAGACAAATAACTATATTATTACAAGCTCAAAATTGTAATTCTGGATTCTGGACATCTCAGTGTTGTTTATAAATATTACAAGAATTGCAACTATTCACGGGTGTAGAGGAAATGGGAAATTAGAAGAATTATTTTGGATGACCCTATATTGCTTTCATGTTTATTTTTTCAAATGCTTAACAGTCCAATGGACTTTTGCTGTACACAATCATATATATATTTATACATAAAATGTTAATTCTATTAAAGGTCAAGAATTCACAGTGAGGTAATCATCTGTTTTCAAAAACAGAATACATATTCGTGTATATTTTTAAATCATTAAAAAATAACCTAATACAATTTTACCCAGTTGGTTGCTATAGGTATATGTGAATATAAGAATATAAGAACACCTCAAAGTTTTACTGAAGAATAAAGAACTTCTCAAGATCATAGAAACGGATAGACTCTTGTCAACTAACAGTCCCCAAAAAAGGGAATAGGAGAATAAACATACTAGAATGGTAGAAAGAACAAGACTGCTGATTCATATGGAGATACAAAGAATAAAATACAAAGCTTACTATATCAAAATTTAAAATAACAGGATTGTGACAATTTCATGGATACATTTTAAATCTAGTATAAATTTTTTTGTTCATTTGGTAGTACATACAAAAAATACTATCAGATTTCTCCACTTGGTAGTTATGTAGTAACTAATAAAAAATCTTTACCCCTCATAAGGTAACCCTTACGTAGCAGTAGTACTGAATCCTCACATATACCCTGGTAGATAGGTACTTTCATTTTACTCCTTTTATAGGACTCTGAGACACAGAGCAGTTTAGTCTATAGCCAGAATTCAAAGGTTTGAATTTTCAGCCTAGCATTTTGGTATTGAAACTCCATAGAATATAATAATACTAAACTTTGTGGTATAAATTATTTCCCTGTAATTAAAAATAATATTATCTGGTTGTAAATGAATTCATGGTAACTTTTTTATACTTTTCTGATGTGAAAATAAGTAATATGAAAATATCAAACCATCACACACTAAAATGGAGACATATAAACTTAATTTTATTTACTTCAAACACAACACAACACCTAACTCCAAAAATCAATGCCTTCACATATGTAGGCAATTTTCTTATAAACAAAACAAAACAAATACATCTCTATGGGAGATAGCTTCCCTCCACTGTACTTATTAATTTAGTTTCACAGTTTAAAAGAAATGTAAAAGTTGGTCAAAGGACCATTTCCCTTTAGAGCCCAGAAACTAAATAAATTATGCAAGGATGACTTTAAACAGCTGAAGTTAAGAATTTCTGCAAACAACACTATTCTAATTGACTTAAAAGTAAATCCATTTTACTCATAAGCCTACTTATAATAGTATCCAAAAAATTTCTGTGTCATGATTTTTACATAGAATAGAAATTAATTTACAACTTGTTTAAAAATTTGTAATTTCATATACTAAAACAGTGGTTCTCAAAATTTGGAAGTAGGGTCTATGGGTCAGTAACATCTGCATCACCTGGAGCTTTGTTAAAAATACAAAATCTCAGCATCCATTGCAGATTTTACTGAATAAGACTCTGTGGGTAATGTCCACCAATCTGTTTTAACAAGCCCACTTTGTGGTGCAGGATAAAGTTTGAAAAAGACAGTATAATATTTAATATGTGCAGAACAAAAGTATCCTGCTATTAATAAGATAGTAGATAGTGTACTGGTTTGAAAACAGAAGGACACAGTTAACATTAACTTGAAATTCAGCCAAGAAACACTTTTTGGGGGAGGTAAAGGAAACAATGCATATTGTTTCCTGAAAACGACAACAGGTTTATGGCTTCCTTAAAAAGAAAGACTTTTCCCTCTATCACTGAGCACTGGCTACTCTTCATTCTTTCCCTAATTCTCCCCCCTCCCCGCCACGCAGCCCTGCAAAGGTTGAGGTAATTCTTGTGGCATAAAGCCTAGATATTAATTCTGCTTTTTTACTTATTAAATTCACATTTAAAATTATAGAATATACAACTTTTTTCTCGTTAAAAGAACTGTAATACTGGTACAAATATTCAATTGCAACCATTCTACTGTGCTTTAAGACCAGTGACAAGTGTATCTAAAGAAAAGAGAAATCAGATACATTCTGAAGTATATTAAGCAAGCACATCGGACCAGATATCATGCTAAGAGTCAGAGTTCTGATATCACCTCCTATGACAATATGCCTGAATTTTAGCTGATGACCAGAGACCATTGAGCAAATGCAGGCGTATCTTCTGGATCAGCTCACTCTTTCTCATATTCTATCACTTCTACTTTAAGTACCAAGAAAAAAGTCAAGAAACATTTTTTTAGATAATTTTTCCACAGCAAGTTTTTCACATCCTTAGCACATGAATATAAGAAAAGCATATTCTATCTCACCTCTGGAGTGACATCTCGTGGTGCAAACCCTGTTCCTCCAGTTGTTAATATCAAATTAAGTTCCTTTTCATCACACCAATCTATCAGGGTTTCCTGAAATAAAACAGTAATAATGTCACATGCAGAAGGATGCTTCTATCTGCTCAAAATATCCACATACTCAAATATATTATGTATAATGAAGAAAAACACATTCTTTTCAACAATCAACATAAAAATTTTGAAGCACAATTCATGGAACAATTTCACTGTTCATGAAAACACAATGCAGTTTTGGGTACTTATTTTACTCATAGAAAGTAAGGCAGTTTCATTTTTAGTTTTCTGAGGAAATGCCATACTGTTTTCCACAGTGGCTGCACCAGTCTGCGTTCCCACCAACAGTGCATGAGGGTTCCCTTCCACAACTTCACCAGCACTCATTGTTTGTTGATTTGGTTATGATGACCGTTTTGACCAGTGTAAAGTGGTATATCATTGTGGTTTGAATGTGCATGTCTCTGATGGCTAGTGATGCCGAGCATCCTTTTATATGTCTGTGGGCCCTCTGTATGTCCTCCTTGGAGAAGTGTCTGCTCATGTCCTCTTCCCATTTTTTAATTGGGCTGTTTGTGTTCCTGGAGTGAAGTTGTGAGAGTCCTTTATATATTTTGGAGATTAAACCCTTGTCTGATGTATCATTGGCAAATGTCTTCCCATATGGTTGGTTCTCTCTTAATACTGTTTCCTTTAGCCATGCAGAAGCTTTTTACTTTGATGAAGTCCCATTTGTTTAATTTTTTCCTTTATGTCTCTTGCTCTAGGGGACAGATCAGTAAAAATATTGCTGCTTGGGATGTCTCAGATTTTCCTGCCTACGTTCTCCTCTAGGACTTTTATGGTGTTGCAACTTATATTTAAGTCTTTTTTCCACATGCAAGCATCAAAGTCTTGAAAGTAAACAAAATACATTTACCTTCAATGAAATACCATAAGTTTATAACTCATGTTTGTTATGTACTCATATGGCATATCTAAGTTATTTAAAAATATTTAATTGTTTATGCTATTACTGTTATCCCAATTTCTACTTTCACATATGTAAGTTCTTTTCCGACATTCAAAATCTATTCAGGCATAAAAAACTGAGCACTATCTATGTGTCAATTATATGATCTCATTATTAAAAACTGCACCAATCCCACCCTGTAAATGTTCATACTTCAATTTCCTATTTAAAGAAAGAGACTCATTCATTTTTCATTATGGCTTTTGAGAGACCAAGAAACTTATTTGCTTATGGGCTCAGAAACTAAAGGAGAAAGAGCTAGGATTCAAACCAGATCTGTGGGATCCTCAATATATGTTCCCCTATATTCTGCCTGTGATTGTCAATACTTTCTGCTAAGTCTCAGGTTCATTATGGAAGTTTTACAGTATTTTGGGATTTATTTTACATGGTTGCCTTAAATAAAAGATGTAGGAATAAATGACTGCTTACAGTTTTTTCCCCCATGATACTATGGCATGTATAGAGACTACCATTACAGAATTATACACTAAAAAATTTTGGAGTTAGTAGACTCCTTCGAAGATTTGGCTCTTATCTAATGCTTTTCCGTATCTATTGATATGATCATGTGATTTTTGTCTTTCCTTTTGTGTATGTGATATATTATATTTATTGATATGTGAATATTGTACCATCCTTGCATCCCTGAGATGAATCCCACTTGATCATGGGGTATGATCTTTTTAATGTATTGCTGAATGCAGTCTGCCAATATTTTGTTGAGGATTTTAGTGTCTATGTTCATCAGCAATATTGGCCTGTAATTTTCTTTCTTTGTTGTGTCTTTATCTGGTTTTGGAATTAGGATCACATTGGCTTCGTAAAAAGAGTTTGGGACCCTTCCTTCTTCTTGGATTTTTTTGAATAGTGTGAGAAGGATGGGGGTTAGCTCTTCCTTAAATGTTTTATAAAATTCTCCCGTGAAACCATCAGGTCCAGGGCATTTGTCTGCTGGGAGATTTTTGATTACCATTTCAATTTCATCAGCTGTTATTGGTCTGTTCAGGCTTTCTGATTCTTCTTCATTCAGTTTTGGAAGATTATATTTTTCTAGAAATTTGTCCATTTTACCCTGGTTTTCAAATTTATTGGCATATGGTTGTTTGTAATAATTTCTTACAATCCTTTGTATTTCTGTGGTATCCACTGTAATCTCTCCTCTTTCATTTCTCATCGTGTTTGGGTCCTCTCTCTTTTTCTTCTCAATGAGTCTGCTTAAAAGTTTGTTGATTTTGGGACTTCCGGCCAAGATGGAGGCGTAGGTGGACACACTGTGCCTCCTCTCACAACCAAAATTAAGGACAACAAAGATTTAGAAACAAGAAAACAACCAGAACTCATAGAAAATTGAACTGTTTGGAAGTCCAACAACCATTCATCTAGACCGGTAAGAGGGGTGGAGTTGTGGCAGGAAAAAGTGGAGGTGCGGACCGGGCACACAGGCAGCAGCAGCTGGCAGATCCCAGATGCACAGGTGGCAGCTAGCAGACCCTGGGCACCGGGTGGCAACTGTGCAGACCCAGTGAGGCTGTGTATGGCGGCTGGCTGACCAGGTGGTTCCACATTGGCGTGCAGATAATCCAGGCGAAGGGGAAGCAGCAGAAGGGACTGGAATCCGAGAGTGAGCACAGCAAGTGCCATTGTTTCCTCTTGGAGTCCGAGAGTGACGCCCCCACATACAGTGTCACTACCCATCCCATCGACTGGGCTGCCCCACCCTGGGAAACACCTAAGGCTCCACCCCTCACTATGTAACAGCCGCGACTAGGCCGCCCCCCAAAAAAAACCCAAAACAAAAACGGCTCAAACTGGAGAACAAATCAAAGCACCAGAGCCAATTTACCTAAGCGATGAAGAGATAGCCAACCTATCAGATGTACAATTCAAAGCCCTGGTGATCAGGATGCTTGCAGAACTGGCTGATTTTGTTCACAAATTAGATGAAAAAATGAAGGCTACAATACGTGAAATGAAGAAAAACGCACTGGGAACCAATAGAGATGGGAGGAAAACTGGGACTCAAATCAATGGAGTGGACCAGAAGGAAGAAAGAAACAACCAAACAAAAAAACAAGAAAGAAACAAGAATTCAAAAAAATGAGGAGAGGCTTAGGAACCTACAGGACATCTTTAAACGTCACAACATCCAAATTATAGGGGCACCAGAAGGGGAAGAGGAAGAGCAACAAGTGGAAAACTTATTTGAACAAATAATAAAAGAGAACTTCCCCAATCTGGCAAAGGAAATAGAGTTCCAGGAAGTCCAGGAAGCTCAGAGAGTCCCAAAGAAGGTGGATCCAAGGAGGAACACACCAAGGCACGTTATAATTACATTACCCAAGATTAAAATGGAGAGAATTCTACAAGCAGCAAGGGATAAGGGGACAGTCAACTACAAAGGAGTTCCCATCAGAATGTCAGCTGATTTCTCAAAAGAGACCTTACAGGCAAGAAGGGGCTGGAAAAAAGTATTCCAAGTCATGAAAGTCAAGGACTTACATCCAAGATTGCTCTATCCAGCAAAGCTTTCATTTAGAATGGAAGGGAAAATAAAGTGCTTCTCAGATAAGGTCAAGTTAAAGGAGTTCATCATCACCAAGCCCTTATTATGTAATGTTAAAGGGACTTATCTAAGAAAAAGAAGATAAAAAATATGAACAGTAAAAAGACAGCAAACTCACAGGTATTAACAACCACACCTAAAATAAAAGCCAACTAAGCAAACAGCTAGAGCAGGAACAGAAACACAGAAATGGAGATCACATGGAGGGTTAGCAACAGGGGAGTGGGAGGGGGAGAGCGGGGGAAAGGTACAGAGAATAAGTAGCATAGACAGTAGAGAGAAAATAGACAGGGGGAGGGCAAGAATAGTGTGGGAAATGTAGAAGCTAAAGAACTTACAACACATGGACATGAACTAAAGGGGGGAATGTGGGTGGGAGGGGGTGTGCAGGGTGGAGGGGAATGATGGGGGAGAAATGGGACAACTGTAATAGCATAATCAATAAAATATATTAAAAAATAAAAGTTTGTTGATTTTGTTTATCTTTTCAATGAACAAGCTCCTGGATTTATTGATTCTTTGGATTGTTCTTTTAGTCTCTATGTCATTTAATTCTGCTCTGATTGTGGTTATTTCCTTCCTTCTACTTGCTCTGGGCTTTGTTTGTTGTTGTTCTTCCAGTTCTTGTAGATGTAGGTTGTTTATTTGAAATGTTTCTATCTTTTTTTTAGGTACACCTGTATCACTATGAACTTCCCTCTCAGGATTCCCTTCGTTGTGTCCCATAAAGTTTGGACTGTTTTGAGTCCATTTTCATTTGTTTCCAGAAACTTTTTGATTTCTTCTTTGATCTCATTATTAACCCATTCATTGTTTAATAGGATGCTATTCAATCTCCATGAATTTGAGTGTTTTTGAGTTTTTTTCCTTGAGATTAGTTTCTAGTTTCAGGCCCTTTGGTCCCAGAAAATGCATGATATGATTTCAATTTTCATGAATTTTTTGAGGCTTGTTTTGTCCCAATGTGGTCTATGCTTAAAAATGTTCCATGTGCATTTGAAAATAATGTATGTTTTGCTTCTTTGGGATGAAAGGTTGTATATATACCTGTTCAGTCCATTTGATCTAGGGCATTGTTCAATGCCACAATATCCTTGTTGATATTTTGTTTGGAAGATCTATCAATTTTGGACAGTGGGGTGTTAAAATCCCCTGGTATAAGTGTGTTCCTGTCTAAATCTTTCTTGACGTTCTCCAAGATTTTCCTTATATTTGTGTGCTCCTATATAGGGTGCATATATGTTTACAATGTTTATGTCTTCTTGATGGATTCTTCCCTTGAGTACTATGAAGCGTCCTTTGGTGTTTCTTTTTACGGCTTTTGTTTTGAAGTCTGCTTTGTCTAAGTATTGCTACCCCAGCTTTTTTTCTTGTCCATTTGTTTGGAATGTGTTTTTCCAACCCTTCCCTTTCAATCTGCGTAGGTCTTTTTTTCTGAGGTGGGTCTCTTGTAGGCAATATATGTGTGGGTCATGTTTCTTATCCATTTGGCTACCTTATGTCTTTTGATTGGAACATTTAATCCATTAACATTTAAGGTTATTATTGATAGATGCTTACTCATTTTACCCTTTTTGTACTTGTGTTCTCTCTCTCTCACTCTTTTCCTTCCTCTTCTTATAGTAGTCCCTTTAGCATCTCTTGCAGTGATAGTTTAGTGGGAATGTATTCTTTCAGCCTTCTTTTGTCTGGAAAATTCCTTATTTGGCCTTCCATTTTAATTGAGAGCCTCGGTGGGTAGAGTAGTCTTGGTTGCAGGCCTTTGTTTTTCATTAGTTGGAATATTTCTTGCCATTCTCTCCTGGCTTTAGTGTTTCGGTTGATAAATCAGCTGCTGACCTTATCGGAATTCCTTTGAATGTCTACTTCTCATTTCTCCCTTGCTGCTTTTAAGATTCTCTCTTTGTCTTTAAAACTTGGCATGTTAATTATGATGCATCTTAGAGTGGGCCTCTTTGGGTTCATCTTTATTGGGACCCTGTGTGCTTCCTGAACCTGTGTGTATTTTCCCCTCTCCAAGTTTGGAAAGTTTTCTATCACTATTTTTTCAAACAGGGTTTCTATTCCTTGCTCCTTTTCTTCTCCTTCTGGTATTCCTATGATTCGAATGTTGTGTTTCATGTTGTCTGCAGTTCCTTTAAGCTTTCTTCATATTTTTTGAGTCTTTTTTTTTTTGTGTGTGTGCAGCTGCTCCATCTCAGTGTTTCTTTCTACCTTGTCTTCCAGCTCACTAATTGAGTCCTTTGCTTCATCCAGACTGCTTGTAATTCCTTCTAGTGTGTTTTCTGTTTCAGAAATTGTATTCTTCATTTCTTCCTGGTTATTGTTTATAGTTTCTATTTCCTTTTTCATACTGTTGTAGTTCTCGCTCAGTTCCTTGTAGTTGTCTGTGAGTTCCTTGAGCATCCTTATAACCATTTTTTTGAATTCTATATGTGATAGTTTGCTTGTCTCTATTTCATTTAGCTCTTTTAGTGGGGAGTCTTCCACTCCTTTCAATTGCAGGTTCTTTCTTTGTCTCCCCATTTTAGGTGAGTCTTTTTGTTTGTTTCTGCGATTCCCGATGCTCTGCTTTGCTAGCTATCTTTGTAGGGTGAGCTTCTATGGTAGGAGTTCTGCGGGACTCAGTGATATGATCTCTTTGATCTCCTTGTCTGGATGCTCTAGGGTTGTTCTTTATTCCATTTGTATGAGCTCTCGTATTATACTCGGGCTTTACCTGTTGATGTCTCCTTTGTTGGTGGGTTCTCTCCTCCAGTGGTTTACTGGTATTCACAACTCCCACCTTGTCCTGCATGTGATCAGGGGCATCTGTTTTTAAATGTCCTCTGCAGTCTTTGGCTTCCAAACTTCATATAAGCTGGGATTCTGTTGGTTGTTCACTCTGTCTTCAGAAGACTGGTATCTTAGTTGGGTGCAAGAGCAAGTGGGCTCAGCTCCCATCTACCTTGCCACCATCTTTCGCCTCCAAAAACTACTGATTCTTTTAAAGCTAATTATACATAATTAAGACTATATTAAAAGACTATATTAAATTATTACTTACCAGTCATTTAAACTTTTCCATTTTGTCACTATTTTGGCCATGCTGTGAAATAAGCTTACTTAAAACATTGTGTATTGTGTGAGTCCATAACCTTTATTTTAAAAGAGCTTTATTGAGATATATTTCACATATCATAAAGTCATCTTTTTAAAATATACAGTTCAGTGGTCTTTAGTATATTCAGTGTTGTATAACCATTACCACAATCTAATTTTAGAACTTTTCAGCACCCCCGAAAAAACCTGGTAAGCACTAGTAGTCACTTTTCTTCTTATTGGGAGGTCCCAAGCAACCACAAATTTACATTCACAAAACTGGAAACATACAGTATATATATAGTCTTTTGTGACTGGCTTCCGTTACATAGCATAATGTTTTCAAGATTTATACATGTTATAACATTTATCAATATATCATTCTATTTTTATCAAAATTTTTTAGTGTGGTAAAAACATTTATGTAATAAAACTTGCCATCTGAATTAGTTATAAGTGTATAATTCAGTGGCATTAATTACATTCACAATATAGTGCAACTATTACCACTATGTATTTTTAAAACCGTGCACTACCCATACCACTATGGCTCAGTTGGTTGGAGTATTGTCCAGTAACCAAATGGTTGTGGGTTGGCTCGCTGGTCCAGGGACGTAAGATCCTGGTCTGGCCTGGCTGGTGAAGCTGAGTGGATTGAGCGTGGGCCTGCGAATGAAAGGATCGCAGTTCGATTCCCAGTCAAGGCACATGCCTGGGTTGCAGGCCAGGTCCCCAGTGGGGGGCCATGTGAGAGGCAACCACACATTGCTATTTCTCTCCTTCTCTCCTTCCCTTCCCTTCTAAAGATAAAATAAATAAAATCTTGAATAAAAAAATAAAAAGAAAAAGATCCTGGTCTAGGTGCCTATGGGAGGCAACCAATTAATGTTCCTCTCACATTGATGTTTGTCTGTCTTCCTTCCTCTCTCTTTAAAATCAACGAAAACAATGTCCTCAGGTGAGGATAAAAAAAACAAAAAACAAAACTTTTTCAACAACCTAAACAAATCAATTCTCGATTCAGCGTTTGCTTGGTTGCTATAATCCTTTGACTGTTTTTTGAATCAGAGTTCTGAAAAAGTTAGTTCTAACAGTTTCTACTTATTTTACAGTGTTTCTGTGGAAGGATGGGAGCCTGGAGCTCTAAAATTAGTTATTTTACTGCCCATTAGTAATCTAAATCAATATGCCATATTACATAAGAAATTTGTCAAGGTAAAACAGTGCATTGTCTTTACTGTGGTTTCTATCTCATACTGAAATGTTTTTTCAGAGTAAGAAATCTGAATATTTTCCAATTTTTCTTTTATTCTATCTATAATTTCCATAGTATAGTTCCATTAATAAACAATACCAAAGCTTTCCAAATACAAATAACTAGGTATGAATTTTATTTGTTTAAAAGCTAATCCAATGTGCTTTAAAGCTTTATTTAATAACACTTTATATTACACAATTTCATTGCCATGAATTTTATACTGGTTCATGTGGGACCCTGAATTTAGAGATAAAAGGATGCTTTTAACATACTTTGCTATTATATTTTTCAGTTCTAAAATTTTCATTTGATTATTTTTAACAGTTCCCATTTTTTATGCTAATATTTCATACCTCTTCATTCATTACAAGTATATTTTCGTGTCTTACTTAAGCTGGGTTATAGTAACTATTCAAAAAATCTTTATCTGTTAAGTTCAATAGCTGGATCATCTAGGGGTCAGTATCAGTTGATTATGAATAATTTTGGATTGTACTCTGGACATGGTAAATGATATGTTGAGGAGACACTCAGTTTTGGCATATTATTCTGAAGAATGTTGATTTGTTTTTATTCTTGTAAGCAGATGACTTGTCAAGACTCAACTGCAAACTGTCTCTGCTCTGCAGTAGATTACAATTCAAAATTTAATTCTTTTAGTCCTAGCTGTGCTGCTTGTAGTTTACCTGGCACACTCATGGTTTAGATGTCAGTCAGAGACCTAGGAAGTTATTTACAAAATTTGAGGCTACCTTCCTTGCTCCTTTGCTCCTTTTTTTTCATTTCCCTTTTCACTTTAAAGCAGCTGTGGTTGCCCCAAACTGTTCTTCAGGCCAGTAAGCCTGAATATTTGAGCTGCCAGGTAGGTCAGACTGGGGCTTACAATCAAGGTAAAAGTAATACAAATGGGATACTCAACTAGTTCCTCCTTCCAAATGTCAGAATCTGCTTGATTTTGGTCACTCTCCACTTCTTTCAGGTAGTAACGATTTGTTTGGTTCAGAGTTTCTAACTGTTATTTGTGATAGCAGATAGGAGCTTCTGATAGGAGCTCCTGAGGTAAACTACAATAGAGCTCCCACCAAAGAAACACCTATTATTTTATTTATCAATAAAATTTTGTATGTCCCTTTATCAGTCTAGCATTTCAAACCATTCTACTCATTGCTGCAATATGAAAAAAAATTAGTGGCTATGGGAAAGAAGCTTGATGAAATGTATCATCTGTTACACAATTGTAAAATAGATTCTAGAAATAATAATAAATGACAAAAAGTGTTCTCTATTTTACCCTGTTCTCACTTTTTGTTCCACTTTTAATTTTTTGGCTCCCAGTTGAGAATAGTTTTAGTGAGTTTTATGATTCTAAAAATACATGCTTATTAAAAAGACAAAAATAATTCAATCAACATAAAGAACTGAAAATCACCAACATTTTACCAGAGATAACTTATTTTAAACTTTGGTTAATCATCCTTCCACAAAAATTTCCATACATAAGTAAATATAGACAACATATACAGATGCAGACAATTATGTACAGGTGTTTTTAACTTGCTTTTTCAATTCAACAATATGTCATAAATAAACTCACTATAATGATTTTTAAGTCTACATAATAGTCTGTATATTTTAATTAAAAACCCTACTAATAAACATTTATGCTACTTTTGGTTTTTCACACCTATAAACACTGTTTATCCTTTATAAATTCTCTGTGAGGCACTAGGGTAGAAGAAGAGGTAATGGAAAGGGAATAAATAGGTCTGAGGGCAAGACAGATCTGGGTGCCCATTCCACTTCTAGTTAACTTACTAGTTTTCAGTCCATAGACAAATTACTGAAACTCTTAAAAAAAAAATATATATATATATATATAGAATAGGAAATAGAAGAATTTCTATCACAATTACATCACCTTTTTGCAAATGTCAATGATAAACTTCGGACAAAGTTTCGTATATGATGTGACTTTTCCTTTGAACATTTTGTTCCAGGTTGAATATTGCTAGAAAAATTACTGGGCATGAATACCATATTATGTAATTAATTTAATTCCACTTAAAAATCTTAACAAAAACCATCTGGAAACAGTTTTATTTTCTGACAGCTTTCAATAACTTTTATATAATAACTGTCACTGTGGTTTTGTTTTATATTAGAATATCAATGGTAACAAAATCTTTAAGATGTTACAATACAATTTATATGTCCATTAGTAAGAAATAGCAGAGGAAATTCATTTTAGCAAGGTTAAAGAAATCATAGTATTCTGCTGGAATTTTAGCCCAGACTTCTCTGTAAAAATATTAGGTAATAATTAGTAAAAGAAACAATAGAATATTGATCTATAGGCAGCAAAAAAGAAAAAAAATCAGAAAGACAGGTAGATTTAAACTATGTTTTCAAAGGTAGGCAAGGACTTTTCCCTTTACCAGGTCAGACTGTTCTGACGTTGAGAGGAAAATCACATATTCCACATTATACAAAGATAATGCTAAATGTTGGTTTTTAAAGGGGGCAGTGCTAAATGATGAGAAATACAGTAGAGAGAAAACCTGTAGCAATTTTATATTCCTTATACTTGAAATATATGTATGTTTTCCATCATTTCTCTGGGATGCTCTTACTCTGAGGAGAAGATAACATAAGAAAAGAAACTCTCAATTAAATGAACAGTACCAACAAAGAAGAGAGATGAAAGTCATTGACAGTGAACAAACCAGACAAAACTATTAAATTATTTGGTTGGGGAAATGAATAAACTTCCAGTTATAGGATGTTACCTGTATGCCTTCAAGACCCACAACATTCATTACCCCCCTCAAATATGATTCTTCCATGAAGCTGTCTAAGCTAAAAATCTGAGTTAATCTTTATTTCTAACTCTCACTTCTCAAGTCCACTTGGATCATTTCACATAACTGTCATTTACTGTGTTTACCATGTACCAGGGTACTATGCTAAATACACTATAAACATTTAATCTTCAGAACAACATTAGGCTTTGCAATCCAACAAAAGCATGTTTAGGAAAACACAGAATGATCACGATGTACACAAGGTCACAGCTCAATTTAGGTGCAGAGCCTGTTTTATTAACCACTGTGATGTACCTCCCATACTGTCCATTACTGTTGCTGTTGGCATGAGCCTTGTCTTTTTCCTTGTCCATCTAGATTGGCAGAAAGCATCCTAAGTGCTTTGCCTTTCTCCTTCCTCCTTCCAATTGGTTTTGATATGGACAGTAAATCCTCTAAAATAAAATCTGAAAATGTCTTTGCTTCAAATTCTCTAGAAGCTTTACTTCCTAACACATTCAGATCATTTAATGAGACTCCAACCTAGCTTTCCAGCCTTATCTCCTGCGATTATTCTTAATAATCCCTTGACTAGAACCAAACATGACTGTTTTTTCTCCTATGACCAATTGTAAATTATGGTGCTGTACATATAAAGAAGACAGAGTGATATTTGCCAATTTTTAGGCCTATACTGACTAGGCTATAGGCTATAGTGCTAAGGCAGAATCTATGAATATAGAGTTAAATCTCCTATTGTCATTCAGGAATGAGATGGAAACCTACTATATTCTCAACTCATCTCTAACCCAGCTCAATTCCAAATTGGATTGGAATAATCATTTTCTCATAGTTTGTGCCTATCAGTAGAAGAAAGGGAGACAATCTATGATGGATATTAAATCTTTATTACCGACATGGTTCTTTTAAACTCAAAATAAATTTATAAAAATGACTTGGCATGCAAGAAAACAGACCCACTATTAACATAAAAAAACATTTAAAAAACCCTTCAAAATAGATATGTGGGGAGTGACAGCAAAGAACTTCAAAGTAAAATGTAATTAATATATTCAAAAACAGAAGACATATAAAACAAAATAGATGAAATAATGGAGAATTTCACCAGAAAATTGGTAATAGGATATAAAACTACAATTTCTGAATTCAGATCTAAATGAATAGGCTTATCAAAATTAAAGAATGTGAATATAGATAAAAATGCAGCAGAAGACAGGAATATTAAACTCAAAGACAAATTAACAAAAAAAGTACAAACAGCTATGTGAGACATACTCAAAAAGTCTAGTTTATGTAGAATTAGATCCCCAAAAGACAGAAAAGACAGAATGGGAAGAAGCAATAGTCAAGAACAATGTCAGACAATTTCTCCCAAATTGATGAAAGGTATCAATAAAAAGCAGTCATTACTATTGGAAATGATAAAAGGAATTATTAGTATTAACAAGGGTAACAGAGGTGTGTTGTAATGCACCCTGGGGTAAATCACCACCCTCCCCACCAAAAGCTGCAAAAAACTCCAAACAAAACACACTCATAATATACATAACAAATTAATAAAAAGAAAAAAATTGAATAATAAAAGCTACTCTATTAGAGATTTATCTATATTTTCACTATTCATATGCAACACTAAATCCAACTTACCACAGAATATCTCAAAGTTTTAAAGAACTGAAATCATACAAAGAGAACTTATGCTGATTTTTTCTGTATGAACTGTTATCAGTGCATAACTAAACAATAAGTAAGATGAATCATCTCTTCATAAGTATATTTCAGTTAACTGAAAAATTTTAATTCTGACCCTGGCTGGGTGGTGCAGTTGGTTGAAGTGTCATCCTGTACACCAAAAAGTTGTGGGTTTGACCCCGGTTAGGGCACATACCCAGGTTGCAGGTTTGATCCCTGGTTGGGGCATATATGGGAGGCAACCAACAGATGTCTCTCTCCCTCTCTCTTTCAAGCCTCCCTGCCCAACCTCCCCCCAAAAAACTAATAAAACATATCCTCAGGTGAGGATTAAAAAAAGAATTTTAATTGTCATTTCTTTTGATTCCATGATATTTTATTTTCTATTCTTTTTTAAAGAATTTTTAAATTCTTATTTATTCTGTAATCAGTTGTCCCAATTTTTTCCCCTTTGCCCTCATCCATCTCCCCCATCCCCTGCTCCCGTAGTCCATCCTTACTCTGTTGTCCATGTCCATGAGTCATTCATTCATGTTCCTTGATTACTCCCTTCCCCCCTTTTCCACCATTCACCCTCTCCCCGCTTTCCTCTGGCAGCTGTCAATCTCTTCCCTGTTTCCATGTCTCTGGTTTTGTTTTGCTGGTTAGTTTATTTTGTTCACTAGATTCGTCTTATAAGTGAGATCATATGGTATTTGTCTTTCACTGAGTGGTTTATTTCACTTAGCATAATAGTCTCCAGTTCCATCCATGCTGTCGCAAAGGCTAGGAATTCCTTCTTCTGTCTTTCTGCTGTACAGTATTTCATTGTGTAAATGTACTATGTTTTTTTAATCCATTCATCTACTTATGGCACTTAGGCTGTTTAGCAATTGGCTATTGTAAATAGTGATGCTATGAACATCAAGGTGCATAAGTTCTTTTGAACTGGTGTTTAAGGATTCTTAGGATATATTCCCAGCAGTGGAATAGCTGATTCAAAAGGCAGGTCCTTTTTTATTTTTTTTTGAGGAAATTCCATGTTTTCCACAGTGGTTTTCTATTCTTTTAATATCAACCTATATGGCATCTTTCCATATATAATATCTCTACTGTAGATAACATATATTTGGGTATTTACAAAAATTTTTTATTCAGTTTAACAGCATGTACCTTTCAATTGGACTATTAAATCCATTTTCATTTAACACTATTGTTGATATGGCTAGATTTACATCTGCCATTTTATTTAATGTGCTCTATTTGTCTCTTGTCTCTTATTAATTCCTGTATTACTCCTTCACTCTTTTATATGAAGTAAATATTTTCTAATGTAACATTTTAATTCCTTTAATATTTTTCACTACATTTTATTTTAGCTATTTTCTTAGTGGTTGCTCTAGGTTTTACCATGCATATCTTACTAGAATCTCTTCAGATTTAACTTAATTCATCAGATACATAAATGTTACTCCTATATAGTTTTATTCTCTATTCTTTTTTGTGTGATTATTGTTATCCATGTTATATATTTTTTACATATATATATGGATACACATATATCAAACCCAACAATAAGCATTACTATAATTAATAATGTTAAGGAAGTTGTGAAAATATATAGGACAAATATATATTTATACAGTTTGTTATATTAACTTATTTACTATTTGTGGTTCTCCTATTTTGTTCTTTTGGATTCAAGATACCATCTATGCAGCTTTGCTTTTCCACCTACCTTATTTGTGCTGTTATTTCTAAATATATTACATTTGTATTTTATAGACTCAACAAAATAGCTATATATGTATTATTTTATACAATTGACTTTTCAATCAGTTAAGAGAGGAAAGAATATGAAATATGCATTTATACATATAATTATATATGTGTATAAATTATATATGTATAATTATATGTCTTTTATAATTATATAATTACCCTTGCCAGTGTTCTGTGTGCATGTGTGGGTCTGAATTACTATCTGTGGTTACTTGCTTTCAGCATGACGAATTTTCTTTAAATATTTTCTGCAAGGTGGATCACCTAGGAACAAATTCTTTCAGTTTCTGTTTATCTGGGGATTTCTTTATTTCATTTTCAATTCTGAAAGACAGTTTTCCTAGATAAAAGATTCTTGATTTGTTGACAGCCTTTTTTTCTTTCTGTATTTAAATATGTCATCCTACTGCTTCTGGTCTCCATTTCTATTGATGATAAAGTCATGTTATTTTATTGCAGTTCACTAGTACAGTATGTGATGAGTCTTTTTCTCTTACTGATTTTTATTTTGTTCTCTATGTCTTTGTTTTTTGGCACTTTTACTATGATGGGTGGTATGGAATGGAAGTTTTTGTTTCATCAAAATTCATATGTTGATACCCTAATTCCCATGTGATGCTAACTGGAGGTGGGGCCTTTGTGAGGTAATTAGGTCACGAGGGTGGGATCCTTATAAATGGGGTTAGTGCCCTTGTAAGAAGAGGCCAGGGAACTAGCTAGCTCTCTTTCTGCCATGTAAGGATACAGGAAGAAGTCAGCTATCCACAACCCAGAGAGGGTCCTGACAAGAACCTGACTATAATGTCCACCCTGATCTCAATCTTCCATCCTCCAGAACTTTCAGAAATAAATTGTTATTTATGAGTCACCCAGTCTATGGTACTTTGCTGTCTGAACTAGGACTATGTGTGTGGGTGTGGATTTATTTGAGTTTATTCTATATGAAATTGATAGTTTCTTGGATGTTTAAGTTAACCTTTAAATTTGTTAAGTTAAATTTGGCAAGTCTTCAGCCATTTATTCTTGTAATAATTTTTTCTGCACTTTTCTCTCCGTCTTATACTCCTATGCTCATATACTGCTGTGCTTAATGCCCTGAATTTCTCTCAGGTGGTATTCATTTTTCACCATTCTTTTTTCTCTCTGTTCCTCAGTTTGCATAATCTCTATTGATTCCTCACTGAGTCCACTGATTCTTTCTTTTGCCAACTCAGAAATGTTGTTGAGTGAATTCTTCTAGTGAATCTTCCGCATCAGTTTGCATTTAGCTTTCTTTACTTCTTTCAGTATGGTGTCCTATAAGTTTTTGTTTTTAAAGAGCATATTTATATAGACTGCTTTGAAATCTGTTAAATTCAAGATTTAGAACCTTTCATAGGCAGTTTCTGCTGTCTGCTTTGTTTCCTGTGTATGGTTCCCTCTCTTGTTCTCTGTATGTCTTAGAATATTTGTTGAAAACTGAACATCTTATATATTTTAGCAGCTCTGGACACTGCCTCCCTACCTTCTCTTCAGGGCTTTGTTGTTGTTTGCTTCTTTGCTTACTGAATTGGCTAGGCTACTTTAATAAAGCCTATTTTTCATATTGCTCCTCAGAGGGTGCAGCTAAGGCTTGCACAAAATCACCTTGAAGTGACATTGGTTTTAACAGGGTTCTCTTTGCCTCTTTTCTTTCCTTCATCTGTCTGTTAAGCTGTCTGCCTCCTTGCTGGCATACCCAGCTGTTCTGCCCCACTAATTTTCAGCTGAATGCCTGGGAAATAAATTACTCCATAGTCTGATTCAATTAAATTCAGGCAAGACAGTTTTTCAGTCTAGATTTTCAAGTTTGTTTTGACTCAAGGAGGACTCTTTTTCGCTGTCTCTTTCCCATGTTCTTTCTGGTAAACTAATTGGTTTAGCTTCTTCGTCTTGTAGAGCAATTATCAGCTTTTTCTTAATGGTTTACTACCAAAATCTCCATTGTTTTTCAGAATGACTTTAGGCTTGAACTTCCCTACATTCTGTTTCAAATAAGGCCATTCCTTTAGGCAGAGCTTCAGAGCAATACATTCCTAAGGACTACGCTGAATAAAATCTTTAAGCCACTGTTCTAAGTGCTATACAGTGTTGGTAGCCTTTGGTCTTTTGACTTGCCTCACCTAGTGCAGATGTTCTGCCCAATGAACAAGCTAGGGTGAAGGTGATCAAGCCCCTAGTTCTCAGCCTGCTGTACCTGGGCTAGAGTTTCCATCCAATGAATGGGGACTGGATGGAGGAAAGGAGTCCCTGACCTTTCAGCTGAATTCATCAGGAATTTAATCTTCACAAAACAGAGTTGGAGATATAATAAATAATGAAGGCCTGTCCGCCTTGGGAGCTGAGGGGAGAGGGAGCCCCGTACTTGAGGCCAAACTAGAGTGAAGTTTCCATCAGGCTGAGGAGGAATGAGGAAGGGATGAGTTTATGGCTAAGTGCCACACACTCTCCCTGTTTCATCTGATATTTAGAATTACTTGAATATATGTTTCCTCATTTGTTGTGCTTATAACAACATCTAGATACTTTTCTTTATTTTTATTGTTTACACTATTAGAGATGTCCCACATTTCCACCTTTGCCCCTCTCCGCCCAGTCCTTGTCCTCCCTTCCCTCAGGCTATCACTGCATTGCTGTCTGAGTCTATGGGTTACACATAGATGTTCTTTGCCTAATCCCTTCAACTCTTTCATCCAGTCTTTCCATCCGACAGCTGTCAGTCTGTTCCATACATTCACTCCTCTTTCTATTTGTTCATTAGTTTATTTTGTTTGTTAGATTTCACATGTAAGTGAGATAATATGGTATTTGCCTTTCACTGGCTGGCTATTTCACATAGCTTAATAGCCTCCAGCTCCATCCATGTTGTTGAAAAATGTAAGAATTCCTGCTTTTTTATTGCCATATAGTATTTCAGTATGTAAATATACTACAGCTTTTTTATCCACTCATTATGGATGGGCACAGGCACTTTAGATGGTTGTTTACTTTTCATTTTTACCAGATATAGTCGATTCACAGGGGAATAGGTCCAACAGAGTTCCTCGTTTGTAATTTATAGAATTAGTTTGGCAATAATCAAATTTTAAAGGTGTGTTGTACCTCAATTACATTAAAATATATAAGGTAATGTTACAATAAAACCATATAGAGGAAATACTGCATTTATACTAAGAAATAAAATAGGATATAACTAAAAAGAATTTAAAAGAAATTGCAAAGATCTATATAAACAAGACTAAATGACTTATAGACTTCTATTACATTTCTAAATGTGAATACTCATTATTGAAAAGACATACAGTTATGTGCCAAACAACAATGTTTCAGTCTAATGGACCACATATAAGACAGTGTTCCCATAAGATTATAATGGAGATAAAAAACTCCTATCTCCTAGTGACGTATAGCACAATGCATAACTCACATGTTTGTGACAATGTTGGTATAAACAAACCTAATACATTGTCAGTAGTATAAAAGCATAGCATATACAACTATATACAGTATTATACTACTTGAAAATAAATGACTATATTACTGGTTTATATATTTACTATACTTTCAATCATTATTTTACAGTGTACTCTTCCTACTAATAAAAATAAAAATATGCTGTAAAACAGTATGCTGTTATGCCAATAGCAACCTCATATAGCTCCTGTTTATTGTATCTCTTGATTGCATCATTTTTATACTCTATAAAAATCTCATGTTGTTTTGAAAGTTACATGTTATACAGGCTTGTAGCCTACGAGCCATATAGCTTAGGTGTGTGGTAAGTTAGACCACCTAAGTTTGTATAAGTACACTCTATGATGTTCATACGACAATGAAATCACCTAATAGTGCATTTCTCATAACATACCCTGTCATTAACTGGTACATGACTGTATTTGCTTCCCAAATAACTGTAAAGTTAATAAACTGCCATCTAAATTTTTGTAGGAATATTTTTTCAAAAGATGTATTTTGTCTCATTTTCTTTGGGCTATTAATAAAAATGATTTTGTTACTGTTGAGGTTGAAAATTTTTAATATATTCTACATAGAAACCCTTTTGGATATGTGGTTTGCAAATAATTTCTCCCAGGGTGCAGCTTGTGTTTTCACTTACAGGTTCTTTTGCACAGAAAAATTTTAGAATTTAAAAATTTTCCTACTATCAATTATGCTTTTAATATTGAGTCTAAAAACTCTTTGCTTAAGCATAGGTCCTGAGCATTTTTCCTTTTATTCTCTAACAGTTTTATGTTTCACACTTAAGTCTATTATCCATTTTGAGTTAATTTTTGTATAAAGGAGAAGATTTAGGTGAGGTTCATTTTTTTCTTTTTTTTCACTAATGGATGTCCAATTCTTCCGCCATCATTGGTTGAAAAGATTATCCAATGAATTGCCTTTGCAGCTCTATTAAAAATTAATTGACCATACATGTGTCAGTCTACTCAGGAGTTCCATCAACATATGTGTCTATCTTTTTGCCAATACTACAATGTCTTCATTACTATAGCTAATAGTAAACCTTATTGTTGGGTAGAGATAATCTTCCTACTATAGTTTCCGCCCCCCCCCAAAAAAAAGCTGTTCTAGGACGAATGCCTTTCCAGATAAATCTAAAATAAATTTATATAATACTAGATACAAAATATTTGATGAGTTTGGATAAGAATGACATAAACCTGTACGTCATTTTGGGAGAACTAACATTTTACTATGTTGAATCTTCCAACTCATGAACATGGTATATCTGACCATTTCTTTAAGTACCCTTTTATTGGTTCAGCATTTTGTAATTTTCAGCATAGATACATTTGTATGTTCTCAAGTGTATCCCTAACCATTTAATTTTCACTGGAGTAACTATAAATGGTATTGTTTTAAATCTCAGTTTCCAACTGTAGTGTGTACATAAACAACACTACATATAGTATATATGTATACAACAGTATATACGTTAATTAATATTTTGGGGGGAAGTTGATCTTACATGCCCCAAATTAACTGAGGATTTTAAGTTCATGAGAGATATTTGTCAGTTTTCTTTCTTTCCTACTTCCTTCCTTTTCTTCCTCATTCCTTCCTTTCTTCTTTCTTTTCTTTTTTGTATTTTCTTTCTCTGATTCGGTATCAGTATAATACTAGCCTCATAAAATAAGTTGAGAAATATTCCTCCTCTTCTATTTTCTGAAAAAGATTCAGTAAAATTGATGCTAATTCTTCTTTAATGCTTAGTTGACTTCTTCAGTAAAACTATCTGGGCCTAGAGATTTCTTTTTAGGTGGTTTTTCAGGTTATAAGTCTACACAAACTGCCTATTTTATTTTGGTTAGTTTTAGTAATTTGTGAGTTTTTAGGAACTATTCCATTTTTTTCCTAAGTTATTCAATTTATGAGTATAAAGTTTTTCACAGTATTCTCCAATCGTCCTCTTAATGAATGGGAAATGTGTAGTAAAAGTGTTTGTTCAATCCTGACATTGATGATTATGTCTTCTTTCTTTCATTTTTGTTACTCTAGTCAGAGGTATATTAATTTTATTAAGTTTTTAAAAGAACCAGTTTTTTATTTCATTGATTTTTCCCTATTATTCTCCTGTTTTCAATTTCATTGATTCCAATTCTTAAGTATTTCCCTGTGTTCTGGTTTTGACTATATCTGGTTCTTCTTCTTTTAGTGTCTTGAGGAAGACACATAGATTATTGATATGAGAGCTTTCCTTTTCTTTAAAAATTAATGTTTTCATGGCATATCTTTTTATATCCTTTTACTTCCAACCTACCTGACTCATTGGTTTTGAAAAAATTTATCTGAGAATTGCATATGTTGGGTCATTTCTAAAAATCCATTATATCAATTTGTCTTTAGATTATTTGTATTTAAGGTAATTACTTGATATCTTAGGACTTAAATCTGTGCCTTCTGTTTCTCATCCCTGTTTCTTCATGCTTTATTATGGACTACTTCAAAACCTTTTAGGATTTCATCTTACTTTATAGGTTTTTGGTCTATATTATTTTGTATATGTACTTCTTTTAGTGGTTGCTCTGAATATTACAATTTACAAATGAAATATATGACAGTCCACTGGTATTGACATTTTATCATTTCAAGTCAAATATAGAAACTTTACTTCCACTCAGGCACCTTTACCCTCCTACATTTTAAATATAACTGTGTTCATTATTTACTCTACATACATATACATCACATTATAGGATCTATAAATTTTGTTTTAACCTACAAATATGATTTAATAAAATCATTTTTAAAAAGATAGTCTACTATATTTACACATTCTGTTGTTTTTCCTTCTTTCTGAAGTTTAAAGCCTTTTTCTGTTATCAATTTTTTTCTCTTTAGGGTATTTATTAAGCCATTGTTTCAGGGTAGGTTTTCTGGTGACAAATTCTTTCAGTTTTATTTGTCTGAGTATGTCCTTATTTCGCAATCATTCCTAAAGAATAACTTTACTGGTTATAGACCTTGTGGTTGACAGTTCTTTTTTAGCATTTGAAAAATGTTGTGCCACCACCACCCTCCCCCAAACCCTGACCCTCCATGTATAGTACTAGCAAAAAAAAAAAAAAAGATAAAGATAAATAGAAATAGATCAATGAAACAAAAGACTGACTTATATATATGTGTATGTTTCTGTAGGAATATGAAAATGTAGTATACAATAAATGAGGATATTCAACCCAGGGGTTGGCAATAGTTTTTCAATAAATTGGGTTACAAATTGTAAGTCATCCCAAATATAAATAAAAATAAATTTATACCAATGTAAATTACAGATAGATTAAAGAGTTAATATTTAAACATCTCTATTTTTAATATATTTTACTGATAATGCTATTACAATTGTACCATTCCCCCTCATTCATTCCCCTGCACCCCCTCCCATCTGCAATCCTTCCCTTTAGTTCATGTCCATTGGTCATACATATAAGTTCTTTGGCTTCTACATTTCCTATACTATGCTTAACCTCCCCCTGTCTATTTTGTACCTAGCATTTATGCTTCTTATTCCCTATACCCGCCCCCGCTGATAACTCTCCATATGATATTCCTTTATGTGATTCTGTTCCTGTTCGAGTTGTTTGCTTAGTTTGTTTATCTTATGTTCGGTTGTTGATAGTTTTGAGTTTGCTGTCATTTTACTGTTTATATTTTTTATCTTCTTTTTCTTAAATAAATTTCTTTAACACTTCATATAATAAGGGCTTGGTGATAATGAACTCCTTTAACTTGACCTTATCTGGGAAGCACTTTATATGCCCTTCTATTCTAAATGATAGCTTTGCTGCATAGAATAATCTTTGATGGAGGTCCTTGCCTTTCATGACTTCGAATACTTCTTTCCAGCCCTTTCTTGCCTGTAAGGTCTCTTTTGAGGAATCAGATGATAGTTCAATGGAAACTCCTTTGTAGGTAACTGTCTCCTTTTCTCTTGCTGCTTTTAAGATTCTCTCCTTATCTTTAATTTTGGGTAACATAATGATGATGTGCTTGGTGTGTGCTTCCTTGGGTCCAACTACTTTGGGACTCTCTGAGCTTCCTGAACTTTCTGGAAGTCTATTTCCTTTGCCAGATTGGGGAAGTTCTCTTTCATTATGTTTTCAAATAAGTTTTCAGTTTCTTGCTCTTCCTCTTTTCCTTTTGGCACCCCTATGATTCTGATATCAGAAAGTTTAAAGTTGTCCCATAGGTTCCTAAGCCTCTCCTCATTTTTTGGAATTCTTGTTTCTTCATTCTGTTCTGGTTCACTATTTCTTCCTTCTGTTTCAAATCATTGATTTCAGTCCCAGTTTCCTTCCCTTCACTGTTGGCTCCCTGTACATTTTCCTTTATTTCACTTTTCATAGTCTTTATGTTTTCCTCTGTTTTGCAAACATATTCAACCAATTCTGTGAGCATGCTGATTATATGTTTTGAACTGTGCATCTGATAGTTTGGCTATTTCTTCATCAGTTACTTGTATATTTTCTGGAGCTTTAATCTGTTCTTTCATTTGAGCCATTTTTGTTGTCTCAGCATGCCTGTTATGTAGTAAGGGGTGGAGCCTTAGGTATTCACCAGGGTGGGGCAAACCAGGTTGCTGAGTTGTGGCGCTGTAGGTGGGCAAAGGGTCCCAGAAGAAACACTGCCACTTGCTTGCTCCCAGCTGGCTTTCAGTCACTTCCTCCACTTCCCAGAAGCAAATTTGGCCCTTCTGGTGCTGATTCTTGTGTGGGTGGGTTTGTGTAAGTTCTAGGACCCTATGGGTCTCTCCAATGAACTCTTCCATGAGGCTGGGAGTTTCTCCCACCACCTCATCTCCCAAAGGTTTTATTCCATCAGAGGTTTTGAGGCTTTATTTCCCTGCACTGAAATTCTGGGTTGAGTGATCTTTCTTGCTCCCCAGTTGTTCCTCCTGTTTATCTGCATGCAAATGTGGGACTGCCCAGTCCACCAGCTACCACCTCGCCCACCCTAGTCTTCTGGTCATCGCTTTGCTGTGAGTCCTCTCCACCCCTCCTACCAGTCTGGATGAATGTTTCTTTTTTACCTCCTTGATTGTCAGGTTTCCATATAGTTCAATTTCCTGGCATTTCTGGCTGTGCTTTGTTTTTAAATTTGTTGTTGTTTTTCTTTCAGTTGTGGGAGGAGGCCAAGTATGCTACTACACTTCCATCTTGGTTGGAAGTCTCTCTTTAAAATAACTACACCCAGGCTGGTAGTGTAAATTTACTGAACTACCTTGGAAAACATTGATTTCATCCAGAAAAATTGCAAATACACACTACTTAAAGACCAGGAATTCCTTTCTCAGTATATATTCAGAGAAACTTTTACATAGGATGGTTTTATAAGACGTTTTCATAATAACTCCAACTGGAAACAAGCCAAATGTCCATCAACAATGTATCTCAATAATTTGTGACATGATGGAGTATTTTATGGGAGGAAGGAAGGAAGAAAGAAAGGAAAGAAGGAAGGAAGGAAGAGAGAGGAAGATGAAAGAAAGAAAGAAAGAAAGAAAGAAAGAAAGAAAGAAAGAAAGAAAGAAGGAAGAAAAGAAAGAAAAGAAAAAAGATAAGACAAGATAAGAAAGGAAAAAAACTAACTTAGTTATTGATGACATGGATGAATCCCAGTGTTGAGCAAATGAAGTAAAGCACAAAAGATTACATACACTGTGACTCAATTCATATAAAGTTTAAGCAGAAGCACAAATAAGTTACAATGTTTAAGAATGTGCATATAAGTGGTAAACTAAATAAAAGCAAGGAACTAATAATGATAAAAACTCAGGATATTGGGTGGAAAAGATGGTTATGATTGCACCAGGAATGTTTTCACTCTTTATTCCTTAAGCCTTTGGCCAAGCATCCATTCACCATGAGCTAATTTATTGTAATCAATTCATATGTATTTAATTCAAATTATGTATGAACTAAATAATGATTACTTCAACTTTAAACTCAGTTGCTCTAATTAAATAATTTAAAATCACTCAGATATTATCTAACTAAATGAGTATTACAACCAGATGTTTTACATTTCCTCCAATGAAAACAGAAAAAGTATACATATTATCTGATTTCAGCTGAAAATGTTAATGGTAGCATCATATGCTCGTAAAATAATTTATAATAGTTTTTCTTCTAACACTTTAGAATGCAAGAATCAATTTCATATTTTTTATGCCTCAGGACCCAGACTCTCTGAAGCTGTTTTATATATAATACTAGTAATTGATAGAAAAAAATCCTATTACCAAATGTCATCTGTGAACTGTGCTTTTTCATAAAAATCTCTTAAGTGATAACTTGTGTAACTCTTGAATTTTAAAAAACACAATGAAAAAAAAACCCTTTAGAGAATAATAAATAGGTAACATTTATGTACTTAATGAAACTGAAACAAAATATATTAATCCTCTGGTTTTATAATAGCACTTCCAGAAGAGCTTCAATTCATTGTTATTACCTCAGGCAGATTTTTTTAGGTGTCTGCATGTATGAGCATGGCCTCAGCTAACTTGAATAATGACAATCCCAATATCAATCAAAAGACAGGATTATCTTTTCTGAGTTTAAGCTGATTTATCCAATGACTGTTTCAGAAGCTGAAACCCAGGCATGGCTAAGGCTGAGTGAGTGACCTTGGGACCATAAGCCACGGAGGAGACAAAGCTTATCTCCCTGGCAGGGGCACCGCCTCTGCTCCTTTTACTTCACCCTGCCTGGCCCCCAATGCTTGATTGGTTAGCCAATGATGGGTAAGATTCCTCAAGGGAGGAACAACCTAAGACAGGCATGATCATGGGGAGCCCCCAGGTAAGGACTTGGAAGGGCTATAGCAAAAGGGGGTGATGGACCCTCACCTCTCGGCTTTGACATAGCTTGAGTCCTCATTCTGTCTGCAAGAAGTCTCTTAATCTCTTGGCTGCCTTACTTCCCCTGCCTGACTTAAGCCTAAAACAATGACAGAGGGTGGTGGAGCCTTGTGCTGCAAAGAGCGGTTCCCTGGGTGATCAGGCCTAAGAAAGAGTATATAAAATCTTGTGAAACCTGCTTTGCTAAGAATGCTCTCAATTAAATGATAAGGGTCCACACAGGAAATGAGTTTGTTTCCCAAAGTTTTGTAGCCCTCTAGCTAACAGACCCTGACTCAGAATAAGCCCTAGTAGTTCTTTGTACGCTATCTACTGTTTGATCCTTACTGCGTGACAATGATTAATGAGCTTTACCTGTATTCCTGTGCAAAATGAACCCAATAAAAGCTTATTGAGGAAAAGGCTCTTGGCCCTTCTCCTTTGAGAGATTGGCCACCTTTCCTCCCCAGGCAGATCATGTCTTGGTAGACTTCTCATCCATGGCGGCTGGAGCCACCGCACAAATGACTTAGTGAATATTTGGTTATCTGAGAGGGATATATAATACAAAGTAAATAAGTCCAAAACTTACCCTCTTTTCTCTCAACTTAGTCCTTTTCTTGTATTTTTTCTTGAAGTCAACAGTTAATACAATCTACTAAATTTCCTAATCCAAACACCTGAATCCATCTTTCCTAAACATCCAGTAAGTCATCAAATATTTTTTATTCTACTTTAATATTTCTTGAATCTGAGTTTATTCTATTAAGCCTTACTGCTACCACTTTAACTCAGGTTTTAATCATTTTGTATCTATAGTCCTGCAACCTGGTCTCCTTTGTTATAGACAGAAACTCCTCTTCACTGAAATAATTTTTCTCACTCATCAGAAAAACCTAAAAAATTTTACCAAGCTGATTATGTTACTTTCTGTCTTCAAATCCCATGATGGCACCCTGTAGTTTTCAGCATAAAATCTAAATTTCTTAACATGGAATAAAGGCCCAGTGTCAGCCCTATAGCTCAACAGTTTATTTTACACCCTGTGATCTGTTGCCATATTATCCCATTTTTATATGCTTTCACAGAATATAGAACTGTATAAAGCTCCAATTTGCTGAGTTCTTGGAAAGACTGCTGATTATCTTTTTCAAATGGCCAAGTGCTCTTCCTATGTCTTTCAAGAACATTTCCTTTACCTTAATCACTTAACATATTATTATTGTAAATAAGACAGAGAACCTTTTAGAGAGATGGATTTCAACTCTATATCCTCTATATAAATACTGCTTAATTATATATATATATTTATTGATTATTCAAAGCTTCTACAGTTTAAGTTTTTCTGACACATAATATATATTTTGAGAAGTATGCTCACATTATTCTGACCCTTTAAACCCTTGATTATATTTCTGGAAGTAATGGATCTCAAACAATTAATTTTAAGAAATTCACCTTTATTAATTCTCATTTTCTCTTTTGAAAAATGAGAGATCTGGATTAGACCAAAGGTTCCCTCTACCCAATTAATTTGTGAATTTATATCAAGTTAAAATAAGTCTCTTGACACTCCTTTTTTTAAAATGCTAGAATATAATCATGGCATTAATTTCTGATGACTACACATAACACCTGACATACTGAAACTAATAGTATATTATATAATAAAGAACAATCAGCTCAGCTAATTTAAAAATTAAATAAACAAATTAAGGAATTATTTATTAAGACTGAACTTATTGAACTTGGTTTTGAAAAGCTGACCAAATCAAACTTAATGATTTGTTGAAAGCTTTACATGTCATTTTAAAGAACTTAACTCAGTATTGTTTATTCTTGACTATTATTATCCAATTGTTCAAATTCTACTTATGAAAAAGGTAGTAAGTCCAGTTTTTGTTAGATTGTAAATTTTTTTTTAAATATAGGCACTTTTACAGATGTTCCCCATGTTCCCCCACTTTGCCCTCTGCCACCAAGGCCTTGACCCTGGCCTTCACCACATTGTGACATTGGGCTATGCATATACTGAGGTCTGTCTCGTAAGTACCCAGCCACATAATATGAAAAATAGAAACATTTATTGAAGAAGATACAAGATACAAGAAACACTGTACATAGGACAAGGATGTCTTGGTCCCCTTCTAAGCAGGCAATGTGGGATGTCGCACAGTTCTCCCAATCACCATCAGCTTCCCTGTCATATTTTCCTGAATCTCATTGTCTGAAATCTCTTCCTTTTCAAAGGTGATTTTAGTTTTGGAAAAAGCCAGAAGTTACAGGGAGCCAAATCTGGGCTGTAGGGTGGCCAAGTCAGCTGGGTGATTTGCTATTTTGCCAAAAAAATTGTGCAGGAGACGTGATGTATGAGTGGGCATGTTGGCGTGATGAAGCTGTCAATCACCAGCTGCTTGTAGCTGTGGCTTTCTGAATCATCCAATAGTTCCCGTACAGGAATGTTCAGGCTTAATGCAAAATTTGATGCAGATTCATTGCTCTACTTGCACAGTCATTTTGAATGTGACGGTGACAGAGTACACATGCCACTCAATGGCATCAACTGCCCTCACTGACTAGTACATTGAAGTTGTCATTGTTCACGCATGAGCATTCCAGTCCACTCTCCTTGGCTGCCAGGTTAGTTTGAAGTCACACAAACCATTCTCCTTACATTAATAATGGCTGGACTTTTTCTGGATAGACCTTGTCATATGCATATGTGTATTTCGGCTAAATTACTTTTAAACAAGGGCCACATGTTATGTTAGAAGAACAACAGTCCATAGGATTTGGTAAAATGTTAGAGACAGACAGAAGATTGTAGTAATGCTTTAATTCTCAAAAAGGTCAGTTTTAAATTTTATACTGTACTGTACATTTTGTACTGTACTGTAAATTTTAAATTGAAATATTTTTCAAAGGAACCAGAAAATATTTACTAGAAGACTGATATTTATAACTGCTGCAAGCTCATAGGGAAAAGAAATTTAAACAAAATAAAAAGAATACATTGTGCATGCTAATGTTTACCTGCACTGTTTTCCTGTTTCCAATGAATTTCATAGGAAAGGGTTCCTTTTTGATTCTCTTAACATTTTTCTTAGAAATGCATTGATAATGATAGATGAAATCTGATGATGGTTATCTGATACACACACACACACACACACACACACACACAGTCTGGCATAAATAATGTCCCATTTTTATTACAAAATCTTATAAAATCATAAGCAAACAATTCTGTAACATAACAGTATCACACTCAAGCTTACCATATGACATATTAGGTGAAATGTTCAAATTAAAACTATAAATTACTACACCTATATTATTACCCTACCAACCACACTCAAGCAGGCACTACTTTTGCTGGACCCTGTGTGTGCATGTGTGCACGTGTGTGTATAAAATTCAAATAGAATAACTGGGAATTAAATGCTATACTAACATACCTAAATATTCAATAGCATAAAGGATAAGATATTATTCTCCCACTTCCCACCAAGATACTAAATCTTTGTACAGGTGAAAAATGCCATACTATACCTTGATTTCTTCTATTTCATCTGGTACTATCTTGTATGCTGATATCGTCCCACCCAACCTGAAATCAGAAAAAAATATTCTCAAAACTGGCAATAGTGTGTAAAAAAATAGGACTATTTCTGCCAGTAACATCACAGTGCCACCAATAACCCCCAATGTCCACACAATAATTGTGGAGGAAAAAACAAACATTTGGTGATTAATTTTTCCATATAGTAGTTAAAAGGAAGAGGATAATGAACGACTGACTACTGAATGAGGAAAAACATTAAGTTAGATTTTTATCCATAACTAAACTTTTATGATTGATGGTTTTAATGAATCTGAAATGGTCACTTTTACTGATGGATTCTGTCACTAAGATATATCAAAACAAAATAGCAGAAATGGTGTTTGCTTTTTTTTGTTTTGTTTTCTATAACGGGCTTTATTTTTTACATAGTTTTAGGTTTACAGATAAATTAAGCAATAAGTAAAGAAATTTATTTCACAGATCCCCCACCACAGTTTTCTCTTTTAAAATTATGCATTAGTGTGGCATATTTGTCATAACTGATAAAACAATACTGATTTTACTTCTTTTAAAAAATAATTTCAACAAGGATTCAGACAGATTTGTGTACCAGTACTGTGCAATGAAAAGAGATAATGTTTGAAGGTTACAAATTTAATGTTTAATATATGATCTTTACCTTGAGGCAGTAACATCATGACATGTCATGTTCATGTGTTTGAAATATTTTTGGAAAGCAACTAAGGTTTATGTAACACCTAACACTTCCTAGGCATGTTATATATTATCTAATTTAACTGTTATAACTGCCTCCATTGTAAAATAGGGAAATTGAGACACAGAAATATTCAGTAATTTTCTTAAGTAACTGAAGGATTTAGTAAATAAAGACACTAATTAACATATACATTAAGTATAAAATACATACCAGACTTTAAATACTTAGTATAAAAAAGTTAATTTTAAAATAGTGATTATATGTTAAAATAACATTGTGGATATATTGAGTTAAATAAGCTATACTGTATTAAAATTAACTTCATTGACTTCTCTTTAGTTTTTAAAATGTGCTACTAAAAATTTTAAATTACACATATGGCTTGCATTTGTGGCTACTATCATAGCTATCAGACTGGTGCTCTAGGTTCTTAAAATTCCTAGATACCTACCTAACACTGCTCAAATTCAGTGCTTAAAAAGGAACTTTCTGATTATTTATTTGACTTTATAAGCACTAGATATCAAAAAAGAGTATCATAAGTAAGGAACTTATATATTACAGATACTTTAGGATATCTCCTGTCTCATATAAATTAATAAGTGACACTCTTGTTTCCATTAGAAAATAATGATCTAACCAAATTATCTTTATTGAAAACTCTACATTTAAACCCTTTAATGTTACCATTTATTCTTGCTAATTGAACTAGTGTTCAGATCTTTATTTGAGATTTCACATACTTAAAGTGTCATGATTGAATGATAAAAAACACTAATGAAATTTAACTTAATTCATACCACATAAGGTATATAACTGACATACTAAATAAGACCATAGTAAAATAACTAGAGCAGCACTAGATGTTACTAAAATGACAAATTATATAACTCTGTAGGAAGTTTAAAATAGCCATTTAAAAACCATTTTCATTGTCAGTTATTAAAGCTATACAATTAGGAGTTAAGATTGTTAGGGTATTAGTAAACACATTAGAGCAAAAACACTACTGAAAACTTAAGGACTTCAATTTATAGCCTTGCAAATAACAAGTGCATTGTTTTATTCATTGAGTTCATAATATATAATGGATACAATCGAGAGAATGAGAAAGCAAAGAAATCAAAGTTTTGTAAGGAAGCAGATGAATACACAAATATCTATAATACAGTACACTAGAAGCTGAAACTTTGAAGTTATTTCAAAATAAAATTTTTAAAGCACCTATCATTGTAAAATAGACTGGCTATAATATAAGCAGTCTATAATGTCTATTACATAAATGGCACAGATTACAGAAATATTTCAATTCATTAGTACAATAATGATTCAAAGATGCCATGATATTAATGTTTGATTAACAGAAGAAAAATAAAAAGAAATTTGCTATGATGAACTTCAATTTTACTCAACAAACAACTTATTTTTCTTTTGATAAATGCTGACTAACACTACCTCAAATATTGCCTTTCCTGGAATCTCAACCTGGAGAAGGTAAACTTCCAGATTTGTATTCCTACATCAACTTCAAACCAATGACAATGGTTTCAACCGTTTAGGCAGGTAAGTGGGGATGGAGAGTGACACAGGAAGGTGGTAGAGGGGGGATAAATGGTGATGGAAGGGGACCTGATGGGATGGTGAACACATAATATAATATACAGATGATGTACTACAGAATTATATATCTTAAACCTGTATAATTTTTAAAGCAATATCACTCCAATAAATCCAATAAATAAAACTTAAAAAAAAAAAAAAGGCAGGTAGCCCCAATTGGTGTGGCTCAGTTGATTTAGGGTCATCTTATAAACTGAAAGGTCATGGGTTCCATTCTCAGTCAGGGCACATACCTAGGTTGAGGGGTTTGGTCCCTGGTCAGGATGCACATGAGAGGCAAATGACTGATGTTTCCCTTTCTCATCAATGTTTCTCTCCCTCTTTCTCTCTTTCCCTTCCCCTCTCTCTAAAATATATAAGTATGCCCTCAGGAGAGGATAAAAAATGGCAGATAAAATAAATCATTTAATGTATTGCTGTTTGTTTTAAAATGAATGTATGACATAAATATTATGCACATGAATAGTACATTGACAAAATAGGGTAATCATATGATCGAATGACTAAAAACACAGGAAAGTTGGAGTGTGTCTGTATTATACTAAACAAAGAAATGAGAAAGGAGGTTAAAACTGATAAAAACACCAGGAAAAAAATCAGTAAAAAGAAACTACCTAGGATTCCAAGATGGCTGCAGAGTAGATGGAAGCTAAACTCACCTGTTCCCAGTGCCAAAATGTTTTACAGGTAAATTATAGAGCAATCAACCTGAATAACCAATTGAATACTAGCTGAACTAATGCAGTCATACCTGGGTACCTGTCAGCTTCAGAACTCATCAAACCCTGTACTCATTGCATTTTGACAAGAAAAAATGTTTCAGCACCGGCACTTGCTCGGGACTCATCATACCTGCTAGAACTTGTATGAGTCACAATGCTGCCCCGCAAGACAAAGTGCTTCATCACTTGTCATGTTAGGTACTCAGCAGTTTTGGCACATTTCACAAGTTCCCAAACGAATTAATAATGAGTTCTGAGGTACCACTGTACTGTAACCAAGGATTTAAAAAAGGACTCACATAAAGACTGGTAAGAAGGACAAAGATTTAGAAAGGGCTGGTTCCTGCATCCATATGTGGTGACTGAAAAGCTGCAGGGATATCTTGGCTGCAAAACTCCTGCCCCCCCCCCCCCCCCCCCCAACCCAGGAGTGTGGAATCTCTACCCCAGACAGGGATCCTCAACACAGAGCAACAGAGATGGGAAGAGGAGCCCACTAGCATCTGGTTATGATAATCAGTGCAGTCCACCTGAGAAAGAAGAGAGTCTGCTAGAGACCCGGAACCCACAATCCCAGGGCCAAACACTCTTATTATTACTGCACAAGTGTGGGGAGTGCAATGCCTGGTCCTACAGCTATAGGTGACACCACTCTGCTGTGCTCGGATACTGCAGAGGGGTCTGCTGACTGTGCCTAGCAGGGATCTTTGGGGTGCTCTTTTTCTGGAGAAGCTCTTGGCGGGGACTCAGGCAGTGACTGAACTGTAAAGCTTTGGAAAGGAGACCAATCTTCCCTACCTCAAGCACCCTGTTAAATCACCTGGCCTGCCCTTCCACCCTGTGGCCCCACCCTGCTGAGCTTGCTGAGCTTAGTTGTTAGTCGGAGTAAGAGGGCCATGCAGAGCTGGGTCTTTCAGAGTATATCTCCGGAGGGAGCTTTTAACTGGGAATCTTTTATCCACTCTCTAGGTGGATAGCGGGTTGTGTGGCTAGATCATGAGGGGGTGGGGGGAGGCACTCCTACCTCCCCTGTGAGCTCAGGCCGTGCTATACTTGGAAGGGGAAGAAGTGACCACCCCACTCCTACAGGCTTGCTGGCACCACCCCCAATGGGAGATTGTTTGGATTTGTCCTTCCAAGTCCTAGTGGCCACACTCTGCTGAGCTCAGTTCTGCAGAGGCAATGGAGTACTGCTCAAATCTGGGTCATTCAGAGTGTGTCTCCCTCAGAGGCTATTATCTGGGACCAGGAAAAAGTACTTGTCCCCCCCACCATGGGTATGCCCAGCACACCCTAATGGGAGACTCTTTAGATATGTCCTCCCCACTCCTGGTAGCTCTGCCCTGCTGAGCTTGCTCCTGCAGAGGGGATGGCTGGCTGTACCCAACCTGAAACTACGGCATGCTCTTCCTGGAACAGCTAGGGTTGGAGACTCTGGCAGAGACTGAGTGGTTAGGCTCTGGGCCACTTTCCCCTCATTGAGTGCTTGACTGCGTAGCTCCCAAGTAGGGGATCCACTAGCCCTGATCTCCCGACCCCAATCACCCAACCCTACCAAGCCCTCAACCTGTGGAATGGTCTGTGGGTCACAGCCAGCCTGAGCCAACTCCACATTCTTTGTTTGGAAGGCTCTGGAGGAAGACCAGGTAACCTTAGCAGGGGGCCAGGGGGCAGAGAAGCTGGCAGGTGGAAACAGACCTTCGGGAGCCTCAGACCTTTTATAGATCTGCCCCAGCTCTAAGCTGGAAGAAGCTTAGTACACATATTAGCACCTCCCACACACATCCAGGCCCAGTAGATGCACCCACAAACAGTGAATAGGGTGGTAGCTCCAGACAGAAGCTACCTTGGGCTTGGTAGCCCAAGGCCAGTTAAACACAATGTCTGACATTGACCTGTATCTGAATCCAGCCAAAGTGGACCGAGAGCCAACACAACCAGTGACAGCCTCATACCATACCAGAGCTCAACCCAACTAGCCACACAAATGGCATGCCCAAAGGGAGATTCTGGCAGGCACCAGACGATGCGGGGAACAAATCCACCTTTGGTGGCAGCCTCTGCACAGCAACTCATACACAGTGATTGAGGTTTATTCTTACAGTCAGTCAGCCTGAAGGGTTAACTTCACCCATGAAAGGCCAAAAGCATTTAAGACTCAACTAAAACAGAAGAGTGCACATACATCACAGAAAACGTTCCTGGGGCACCAAGCTCAGCTGGTCTGGAAAAATGTGTCACTGAGCCCAACAAGACACCTATATCATAAAGTGAACATAACAAGACTGAGAGTCACAGCATATCTACCTAATACACACAGACAAAACGGGGAGACAAAGAAATAAGTCCCATAATGTAACAACAACAGAAATCCCCTTCCCAAAGAAGTAAATGAAATGTTATCAACCAAAGAAGCCAGATGCAGAGTTTATGACAATGGTTATAAGAATGCTCAAGGACGTTAGGGAAAGAATGAATGATTTCATTGAGAACTTCAACAAAGACAGAGTAAGCATTAAAAAAGAACACAGAAATCATAAACCTGTTTGAAGAAATAATGGCTGAAAATTTCCCTAACCTGGTGAAGGAAGAAGTCAAACAAGTTCAGGAAGCACAGAGAGTCCCAGTAAAGATAAACTCAAAGACTCCCATATCAAAACACATCATAATTGAAATGCTAAAGGTTGAAGACAAAGGGAAAATCTTAAAATCAGCAAGAGAGAAGCAATTAGTTACCTACAAAGGAGCTCCCATAAGGCTGTCAGAGGATTTCTCAACACAAAAACTTCAGGCCAGAAGGGACTGGTATGAAAGAGTCAAAGTGATAAAAATCATGGACCTAGTAACAGAAGGAAACTTTACTTTGGGTGATGAACACACACTACAGTGTAGAAATAATGTGTTGTGAAATTGTGTGCCTCAAACCTGCATATACTGTTAACCGTTGTCACCCCAATATATTCAATTAAAAGGAAAAGTAAAAAAAGAAAGAAAAGCAAGGACTTACAACCAAGACTACTTTCTCCAGTATGGCTGTCATTTAAAATTGAAGGTGAAATAAAGAGCTTTCCAAACTAACTAACTAAAGAGTTCATTTCCACTAAACGAGTACTGCAAGAAATGTTAAAAGGCCTGCTTTAAGAAGAGGAAAAAAGAAAGAAATGCATAAGAAAGAAACATAGGAATAAAGAATAAAATGGCAGTAAATAAGTACCCATTAATAATAATTTCAAATGTGAATGGATTAAATGCTCCAATAAAAAAACATAGGGTAGCTAAATGGATAAGAATACATAATCCATATGTATATGTGGTCTACAAGAGACCCACCTTAGAACAAAGGATACATGCATAATGAAAGTGAAGGGATAGAAAAAAATATTCCATGCAAATTGAAACAAAAAAAAATGCTGGGGTGGTAATACCCATATCAGATAAAACAGACTTCAAAACAAAGGTCATAACAACTGGATATAACTTTTGTAAACATATATACAGCCAACAGAGGAGCACTTAAATACACAAAGAACATCTGGTGGACATTAAGGGAAAGATCAATAGGAATACAGTCACAGTAGGGGATTTTTTTATTATTGTTGTTCAAGTATACTTGTCTCCATTTTCATCCCACCCCCTACCCCACCCATTCCTGCCTCCTACCACCCTTGAACCTACCCCCTTTGGCTTTGTCCATGTGTCCCCCACATATGTTCCTTGATGGACTTTCCCCTATTTTCCCCCCATTAATCCCCCTCCCCTCTAGTTACTGTCAGTTTGTTCCCCATTTCAGTGTTTCTGGTTATATTTTGCTTGCTTGCTTGTTTTGTTGATTAGGTTCCACTTATAGTAGAGGATTTTAACACTCCACTGGCATCAATGGATAAATCGTCCAGACAAAAATCAGCAAGGCAACAGTGACCTTAAATGACACAGTGGATCAGACAGATTTAATTGATATTTACAAAACATTTTATCCCAAAGTAACAAAATATACATTCTTCTCAAGTGCACAGGGAACATTCTCAAAGAAAGAGCACATGTTAAAACACAAATTAAGTCTTAATAAATCCAACAAGACTGACATCATATCAAGCATTTTCTCTGGTATGAGAAACTATCAACAGAAATCAACTACAATAAAAAATCTGAAACATTCAAATACATGGAGGCTAAATAGCATGTCATTAAACAATAAATGAGTTAATGACGAAATGAAGGGAGATATCAAAAGTTATCTGGGAACAAATAAACATCTACTATAACCAAAAATCTATGGAACACAGTGAAAGCAGTCCTGAGAGGGAATTTCATAACAGCATTACAGGCCTACCTCAAAACACAAGAAAATTTCAAACAATCTAATGCTATATGTAAAAGAATTACAAAATGAACAAAAGAGTCCAGAGAAAGTAGAAGGAAGGAAATAATAAAGGTCAGAGTGAAAATAAATGACATGGAGGTTAAAAAAACAATATAAAAGATCAATGAAACCAAGAACTGGTTCTTTGAAAAGATAAATAAGATTGACCAACCTTTATCCAGACCCATCAAGAAAAAATGAGAAAGGATGCAAATAAATAAAATCAGAAATAAAAGAGAAGTAACACTGGCATCACAGAAAATCAAAGGATTATAAGAAATTATGATGAGCAACTATATACCAAGAAGTTGAACAACCTGGGTGAAATAAATAAATTCCCAGAAACATACAATACTCAAAAATTGAATCAGGAAGAATCAGAAAACCGGAACAGACCGATTATAGCTAAGGAAATTGAAGCAGTAATTAAAAAAATAAAATGAAATAAATTCCCAGCAAACAAAAGTCTTGGACTGGATGGCTTCACAGGAGAATTTTACCAAACATTTAAATAAGAATTAATACCTATCCTTCTCAAACTGTTTTGAAAAATTCTAGAGGAGGGAAGTCTTCCAAGCTCTTTTAATGAGGCCAGCATTACACTAATTCCAAAACCAGATAAAGACACTACCAAGAGAGGAAATTATAGGCCAATGTCCCTGATGAACATAGATGTTTAAATCCTCCACAATCTAGAAGTAATTAAAGAAAACAAGTAAGTCATAAGTGTTATTTAACAAAAACCAAGAATAAACTTACTTTAACCAATCTTTTTTTCTATTCCCTGACTACAACTAACTTAATAGTAACTTTACCAATTATTAATTTTGACCTTTGAACTGATTTCTGAAAATGACATTTCTATTTTCATGGTATCATAAAACACAACTTGATTTAATATACCTATAAATTTAACATACTATCAGTATTCCATATTTACTGTACTCAGGCAGACTCATTCCAAATCTCCTGTTCTTTCCATTATAACACAGTGTCCTCACTGTAAAAGAAAGAATACACTTGAGGCAGAGTTCCATTTTACTTCAGTGTTTATGCACGCGTGCGTGCGTGCGTGATATATTACACATATTTGTGTTTGCATATGTGTATACATATATGTTTATATATGTTATATATAAACACTGAAGTGAAATGTGCATATGTACATGTAATACCATATGCGCATATATGGTATATATGTAATACCATATGTATATAGTATTGCGTTGGCAGTGACAGTAGTAAATAATAGTAGCAATACTATTAATAGTAGTATCGGGTTGGCCAAAAAGTCTGTTACATTTTTTTCTCTAAAATAAAACATACATTTTTCATTTTCACCGATAACTATTGATTTAGATATTTTGAGTATGTCGACTATCTCCCGCTATTGGCTTCTAGTGGGTAGAGGCCAGGGGTGTTGCTAAACATCTTCCAATGCATAAGGCACTCACTTCCTCATTTCCACAGCAAAGAATTATTTGGCCAAAATGTCAATAGTACCAAGAAACTTGGCCAACAGCTTTTGTCATGTTCGATCAGTCATAGCACCTTCTCTATACTCTGCACAAATCTTTTATTACATTTCTGTTGCATTTTTACCTTTCTTGAAATAATAAAGTGTAATATACTGAAAATATTGTATATCTTTTTCCATCTTTGATATTAAAATAGTCGCACAAAAATTCACCAATATTGATTTTTTTACTGTACACCGATATGACAGCTGTAACAATACAATTTAACAAAATTGTTTTGAATGAAGTTAAAGACAACTAAGCACTACTAGAGCTATCTTACACAAAAAACATAATGGACTTTTTGGCCAACCCAATATATTGAGCATTTTCTATATGCCAAGCATTATGTTAGGCTTTACATATACCGTCTCATTTAACTCTCATAACTTATAATAATGACTGAAAAAAATGAGAGGAGCAATTTTTCAAAGGTTTCATAACTAAGAGCAGCAGAGCTGGGCTTAAGACTCAGTTCCAAAAAGAGATAAGCAAATTCTAAAATTCAAATGGAACTTCAAGGGAAACACAATAGTCAATCTTGGAAAGAAGAAAGTTAGAGGATTCTCACTTCCTGATTTCAAGTTACTACAAAGCTACAGTAAAAAAGACAATATGGTACTGGCATAAGGATAGACATAAAGCAAGAGAACAGAACAAAGTCCAGGAATATATGTCACATTATAGTCTTTGTTTTCCTTTTTATTTTACTGTGGTAACTATAACTTTAAAAATTTACATTTAACCATTTTTTTGTATCTTAAATTTTTTAAAATATATTTTTTGATTATGCTATTACTGCTGTCTCATTCCCCCCTTCACTCCCTCCACCCTGCATCCCCCTCCCACTCACATTCCCCCACTTTAGTTCATGTCCATGTGTCATACTTATAAGTTCTTTAGCTTCTACATTTCCCATACTATCCTTACCCTCCCCCTGTCTATTTTCTTCCTACCATCTATGCTACTTATTCTCTGTACCTTTTCCACCTCTCTCCTCCTCTTGCTCCCCTTTGCTAAACCTCCAGATGATCTCCATTTCCGTGGTTCTGTTCCTGTTCTAAACGTTTGCTTAGTTTGCTTTTGTTTTTGTTTTAGGTGTGGTTGTTAATAATTGTGAGTTTGCTGTCATTTTACTATACATGTTTTTTATCTTCTTTTTCTTAGATAAGTCCCTTTAATATTTCATATAATAAGGGCTTGGTGATGATGAACTCCTTTAACTTGACCTTATCTGAGAAGTACTTTATTTTCCCTTCCATTCTAAATGACAGCTTCGCTGGATAGAGCAATCTTGGATATAGGTCCTTGACTTTCATGACTTGGAATACTTCTTTCCAGCCCCTTCTTGCCTGGAAGGTCTCTTTTGAGAAATCAGCTGACAGTCTGATGGGAACTCCTTTGTAAGTGACTCTGCCTTTATCCCTTGCTTCTTCTAGAATTCTCTCCTTCATTTTAATCTTGGCTAATGTAATTAAGATGTGCCTTGGTGTGTTTCACCTTGGGTCCAACTTCTTTGGGACTCTCTGAGCTTCCTGGACTTCCTGGAAGTCTATTTCCTTTGCCAGAATGGGGGTGTTCTTTATTATTTGTTCAAATAACTTTTCCACTTGTTGCTCTTCCTCTTCTCCTTCTGATACCCATATAATTAGGATGTTAGGACATTTAAAGATGTCCTGGAGGTTCTTAAGCCTCTCCTCATTTTTTTGAATTCTTGTTTCTTCATTCTTTTCTGATCGGATGTTTCTTTCTTCCTTCTGTTCTACTCCATTGATTTGAGTCCCAGTTTCCTTCCCATCACTATTGGTTCCCTGTATATTTTTTCCTTTACATTTTAACCATTTTTAAGTACACAATTATACAATGACATTAACTAATATCACAATGATGAGACACCATCAATACGATTTTCAAAAGTTAATCCATCTTATAACTCCAACATTCATCATTCTTATTTCAGAATCAGAACAGCCTATTGTTTTTGTTTTTAAATAGAGCCAAGGAAGAAGTAGTTAGTTTAAGTTTAGAGGCTGTGTTGTACCAACAAGATGTGTTTTTAAATACATAATTATTCTTAATTTGGTCAGATGCTCACATTATAAGAGGAACTCCATGACCTGTGACTAAGGGGACTACAAATTCAAATCTCCTGTCTCACTCTCACTCTAGGGATAAACACATTGAGTAGAATGTCTACTAACCATCCTAAAATATTTCAAACAATTCTATATTTTCCTTCTAAACATATGGTTTCATATACATGACACCTGTGAATATGTTAGGTTACATGGCAAAGTGGATTTAAAGTTACAGGTGGAATTAAGGCTGCCAATCAGGTGACCTCATAAAAGGGAGTTTATTCTGGATTATCTCTGCATTCCCAATATAATTGCAAGAGTCCTTAAAAGTAGAAGAGAGAATCAGAGAGATGGCAAGTGTGAAGACTAGCCTGCCTGATGTTGCTTGCTTTGAAGATGAAGGAAGGGGGCCATAAGCCCAGGAAAAAATGTGGCCACTGGAAGCTGGAAAAAGAAAGGAAATGGATTGTACCCTAGAGCCCCCAAAAAGGAATGCAACCCTGTCCATATTTTGATCTTAGCCTAAGAAGACCCTGCATAGGATTTCTGAACTATAGACTGAATTACAAGTTAATTACAAGTTAATTAAAACTGAATTACAAGTTAACAAATTTTTGTTTTAAGCCATTATGTTTTTGATAATTTCTTATGGTAGCTACAGAAAACTAGTACAGAAGTAAACATGTGATGCCTAAAATTGATAAAGCAAAGGACATAGTATGAAATAAGAATGTGAATATCAGAAGAAGCAACTAAAAGAGCATTTCTGGAAGCAGCAGGGAAAACAGCTGGATTTTGTTGTTGTTATGAGCTATTTTAGAACCAATTGACTACAAAACATGTGAACACATTACTTCAAAGAAAAATAGGAATTAAGTTAAAAAAAGAAAAACAACAAACTAAGGAGGTTGTTTATACAGTAGAAAAATCTGATTGCTCTTCTAATGTTTTCAGGAGTGAGAGCAGAGAAATCAGCTAAGCTGAGCTATAGCTGATCTTTTTTCACTGTTTTTATTTTTATCATTAACTAGCATCACCTTTCAAACTTTTCTGTTCTCCTCACCCTAAATATACTTATTCTTCCTTCTCAACTTCTAACACTACAGAATAAACAATAGGACTAACGAGCAGAAAAAGTTTGTTAATCATGACTTGTAACAGTAAAATAGTTTACTTTCATTCCCAAGTTAATTACTGAGAGGTTAATAGAACTCATAGCATTGCATTGCCCCATATTATTGATTGGAAACTTGCAGGTAGAAGGATGGTGTGGCTGGAGAATATTCCAACTTCAGAGCCATGAAATGAGCTCCAACCTCTGATAAAAACTTAAATGAGGAATGTAACAAGACAAAGATAGTCTGATTTTTTAGAGAAAGGGCAGAGTAAATGAAAGATGCTTCAAATAAAAACTGCTTAGAAAATGATAATTCCAAGACAAAATAAACTATTTTCCTAAGATGTTTAATATGCATTGGTCATTCAATTCATGTGTATGTACTCCCATACACTGTCTTGTTTTTGATATTGTTTCTGGAGTGTGCGTGTGTGTGTATTTTCAAAATGCATTATACATTTCTAAAAAGGAGGAACAGTTCTTACCTTTTTTTAAAAAAGGGATTCCATTCAATGTTTACTATTCTTGTATGTATATATAAGGCACTTTATATATGACCGTTGAATAAATATTATGAAGATGTTTTACCTTGAGTAAAAAGAACAATTAAGGATGTACCTTGTTCATTCTCTATTCCTGTTTTTCCTGTTCCCTAGTAAGTGGTTCATCCAGGCTTCCTGCCAAAGCTAATTCAACATTCCGACAATTTACCTTAGATATTATAAGCTACTAAAGTTATAAATTTAAATAGCACTGAATGAGCATATCCCTACAGTATTCTTCATAGTCCAGCAACATGCATTCGTAATAGCATGGAAATTCAATAAAACACTAAAAAGGAATAAGAGGCACTTTCAATAACAGTTTAATTTTAATTGCTTTCTTTATATACTTAGGCTCTGTTGAAAAAAATTGCTAAAATCACCAGAGTGGCTCTCAGCTGGCAGCGATTTTGCTCCCGAGGGACATCTGACAATGTCTGAACATATTTTTTTAGTGACAGCTTGGATGGTGCTACCAGCATCTAGTGGGTAGAAGCCAGAGATACTGCTTAACATCCTACAAAGCACAGGAGAGCCTCCCACAACCATTATTTGGCTTAAAATATTAATAATGCTGAGAATGAGAAATCTTGCAATAAAGCAATGTAGAACCCAAATACTTTTTTAGAAGCATTCACAAAATCTTTATCATGGATCTGATACAGATTAAGGTCTAGTTCTATTTCAACCTGTCTTTCCAACATACTACTAACAATAAATATGTAGTTTGGTTTATTTAATTCAAGTAAATTAAAATAAATTTAATGAACAACTATAATATGCAAAGCACTGTGTTGTACACTTTAGAGAATACAAAGAATAAGGTTTATAATACAAACAAGTTCAAGTCATCATCCTGGCCTATCAAGAACTGACAATATAGTTATAAAAATGTAATATAATCAAGTATAATGACATATAATTAAACTTAAAATAAATGATACACACAATGAGAGCTAACAAATAGTACAGTACAGAATACAGAAATCAGAATAGATTAGAATGGTTACTCAAGAGAAAAGGAAATTTATTTAGGGCCTTACATGGACTGAATTTAAATAGGTAGAAATAAAGAAAAAAAGTACTTCATGTGAGAAGCACAGTATAAGAGAGTAAGGAGCTACATGTTACCTAGAACAAAAGTTGGATATTTAAATCAGGACCAAAGAGGTCCTAAATATTAGGCTGAAAAATAGTTCTTACTATGAAGTCAATGAGTAGCAACTGATATTTCTTTAATAAGGGAAACAACACATGAAAGCAGATTTAGGAAGAGTATTAGTCAAGGTTCTCCAGAGAAACAGAACCAATAAAATAAGGATTATAGATATGAATATAACTATACATATAGATATACATATATAAGGATGGTTATAATTGGCTCACATGGTTAGGAGGTCAAAAAGTCCAACACTCAGCTATTTATAAGATGGAGCACCAAAAAAAAGCAGGTGATATAATTCAGTCTGAGTCTGTGGGCCAAGAACCAGGGAGCCAGTGGTGTAAGTCCAGAGTCCCAAGGCCCTAAACCAGGAGCTCCAATGTTCAAGGGCAGGAGAAGATGGGTGTCCCAGCTCAAGAAGAGAAAGAGAATTCATCTTTCCTAGTCCTTTTTGTTTCATTTAAGTACCCGGTGGATTGTATGACGCCTTCCCACAATAGTGAAGGAAAACTCTTCATTCATTCTACTGAATCAAATGCAAATGCTTTACAGAAATATCCTCACAGACATACCCAGAAATACTGTTTTATCAGCTATCTGGGCATCCCATAGGCCAGTCAAGCTGACGGATAAAATTAACCATCACAGGAAGATTATTTTGGAAGCAGTATTGGAGCATGAGAGAGGCTGACAGAAACATGAGAAAGGGATAACTATACTATAAGAAAATATAGGCAGTAAAACCTCTGATATTTCTCTTAGCAATATTTTTTTTCTGACATCTCTTAGGTAGGAGAAGAGAAACAAGAGAAAAAAAGACAAACAAATGGGACTATATCAAACTAAAAAGTTTTGCATAGCAAAGGAAACCATCAACAATAGGAAGACACAACCCATTGAATGGGAGAATATACTTGCCAATGATACACTGAATAAGGGATTAATACCCAAAATGTATAAGAAGCTCATACAACTCAACACCAAAAAAACAAGCAATCCAATTAAAAAATGGGCAGACTACCTGAACAGACACTTCTCCAGGGGACATACAGATGGCCATAGACATGAAAAGATGCTCAACATCACTAATCTTCAAAGAAATGCAAATTAAAACCACAATGAGATGTTGTGCATAAAACTACATCATACCTGTCAGAATGACTATCATCAATAAATCAACAAATGACAAATGTTGGTGAGGATGTGAAAAAATTGGAATCCTCTTGCACTGTTGGTAGGATTGTAAATTGGTGCAGGCACTACTGAAAACAGTATGGAGTTTTCTCAAAAAATTAAAAATGGATCTGCCTTGTGACCCAGCAATACTATTTCCAGGTATATATCTGAGGAAACCCAAAACACTAATGAAAAAAATATGCTCCCCAGTATTCACTGCAGCATTATTTACAAGACCCAAGTTATGGGAGCAACCAAAGTGGACATCAATAGACAAGTGAATAAAAAAGTTGTGGTACATGTATACAATGGAATATTACTTGGCCATTAAAAAGAATGAAATCTTACCATTTGTGACAGCATGGATAGACCTAGAGGGTATTTTGTTAAGTGAAATAAGTCAGACAGAGAAGGACTTCTCTGTCCTTCTAAATAAGTATATAATTTCACTTATATGTGGAATCTAAAGAACAAAATGGATGAACAAACAAAATAGAAACAAACTCATAGGTACAGAGAACAGACTGGTAGTTGCCAGAGGGGAAGGGATTGGGGGGGCAGGTGAAAAAGGTGAAGGAATAAAGAAGTACTAATTGGTAGTTTCAAAACAGTCACAGGGATGTGGAGTGCAGCATGGGAAGTATGGTCACTAATATTGTAATAACTATGAATGATGCGAGACAGGTACTTCAAATATTAGGGGAATCATTATGTAAAGTATATGACTGTCTTGCCACTATGCTATACATCTGAAACTAATACAAAATAGTACTCAGTATAAACTATGATTAAAAATAAAATTTAAAAAAGGGATAACTGTTGTTATTCATTTATGTGATAATAAAGGTCTGATTTAGAAGAACAGACTAGAAAGAAGCAGGGAACACTCAAGTAAGGAAAAACAGGACTTGGTCTTAAAAGAATGAAGGGTAAATGTTCTGCACTTAATAGTTTGAAAAAAGTTTGGAATGTGGTATTTCAGATATTTTTACAAAACATCAGGCACAAAATTAAAAAAAAAACACCAACAATCCTTGCTTGATAACAGTTCTATTACTAATAATGAGTTATAAGCCTTTAGTAAACCTTGTAATCTCCCTGAGAGCCAGATTTTATTTTCAGTAAAATAAGCAAAATTGTGACCAACCTGCCTACCTCATACTTTTGTTGCCAGAAGCAAGTTAAATAATATATATGAATATACCTTAGGTGGACAAAAAGGGATACTGTTATAAGTCATAAATTTTTAACTGGCAGGTCATGGTGGGTAGTTATGCCCAGGCACAGAACTTTTTTAGTAAAAGGCTTGTCTTTGCCTTAAGCAAGCTTTGTCCATTGTTTCAGTGCATCCAGGTTAACATACCTTTGAAATGCCTCTTTTCAGACCCTCCTTTTAAAGTGGAATACCCTTGAGAAAGAACACATTCTTAACTACCCTGTAATCCAATCCCCATCTTGCTTTCTCCCACCTTCATGTAATCCTCCTTAAATTCCTTTCTGAATTTTAGAAGAGAAACCTCAAACTGTTATTCCCAGAAGCATTTGCAATCTTATTCCCCAGTATATGTCATCAGTTTGGCTAAAATAAACTCTTAGATGTTTTTTATGTTAATGATTATAAAATGTAAATGCAATAGAAACATTATAATCACTATTTAATGTAAGAAAAGGTAGATAGTACCTGATAATTTTATAATTATGGTAAATATGGACTTACTAAGACATGATGATCTTAAAATGAGTAAAAATTATCTAATTTTTAAGTTTAAATGATTAGATACTAAAACTCTAACTCTAGGTTTTGCATGAAATTTTATTTTGCTAATTAGCTACAGTTTATTTTCTACATTTTGATAGTCTGTTATATGAATTTCTGAATACAGAAATGACTTTCAGTTATATGTATTTTCTTATAAATTTATACAAAACAGATGGCATAAAATACTGCAGTATAGTGGGAAGAGCACTGACTTAGAAGTCATCTGCTGAGTTTTATCTCTAACTATTATAAAAATTTGGATTATTTACTAATGAGTTGGAAACAACCTAATGTCTAAAAAATATGTGATTAGTTCTATAAATTATGGTGTGTCTGGGTAATATATTCAAAAATAAAAAAAATTGAAGTAATTTAGTAACACTAGAAAATGAGATAATAATAAAAAGACAAACCATGAAATTATTCAATAATTTCATACGTAAATTATGGCCCCAAATTTGAAATAGCTAAAGGAAATGAAGGTTTCCTATGAACATATAATTATAAAAACTAATACAGGATGAGGCTTAAAAGTTTTTATTAAAGGCCAGAAACAAAGAAGACTTAAAAGGCAGGTAAAATCCACTTTTAAAAAGACACCACAAGCAGAAGCAAGATAGTTTTCACAGGTGAGTCTTATAAAACAGCAAAACAACAGATAATGCCTATTATATAAACAATTCTAGAGCATGCAAAAGATAGAAAGCTTCCCAACGTATTCCATAAAGCTAGCACCAACTCAGTATCAAAACTAGGTTATAAACTTTTTAAAATGTATACGCAAAAATCCTAAACAGGTTCTAGCAGTGTATTAAATCAATAACATATGTCCAAGTAAGATTTATCACTGGAGCAGGGTTCAAGTAAGTGAAAATGCTAAGAGCTTCCCAATAGATACTGGAAAAGTCTTGATAATAGTCTATATCTACTCCTGATTTAAATAAACAAAAACTATGGCTAAAAAAAATTAGAAATCGAAGGAAATTTCCTTAACCTGATTAAAAGGAAATATAAGAAATCAAAAGTAACATTGTATCAAATGGTGAAAAGTTAGAAGTGTTTTCACTAAAATAGGTACAAGTCAGGAAACCAGGGTAAAACTTCAGTTTTAATTAAGTTCATATCAAAAGTCTTAGTAGAACAAAAAAGAGTTCAATATGTTGGGTGGACATGAGATTAATAGGCAAAACTCAAAATATCAATGACCAACTATAAAATGCAAGAGAGAATTAAAAGGACTATGATCACCACAGGAAATAAACATGCACATACACTGGAACACATTACCTAGAAATAAACCTAATAAGAAATTTGAAAAATCTGCTCTTCACCAGAGAAAGCTCTGTGTATGTCCATTAGCACATATCTGTTTGTGAAGGCACTTCTTTCAAGTTCAGACACCTTCCAGTTATCTGAAGATTGATCCCCAATGGCAAAGGTTGTGTTGCAAATTTAGGGCTATGCTAAATTCAATTTCATTTTAAAATATATTTTATTGATTATGCTATTACAGTTGTCCCATTTTTTTCTCCCCTTTATTCCCCTCTGCTCTATATCCCCCTCCCACCTGCATTTCCCCATCTTAGTTCATGTCCATGGGTCATACATATAGATTTTTTTGCTTCTCCTTTTCCCATACTATTCTTAACCTTCCTCTGTCTATTTTGTAATCTGGATAACTGTATGTACGTATGTTTATTTATTTATGTAAATGCCCTTAATCAAGGCATTAACTAACAGAAGTCATAATTCTCCCTATTATTTTATACTGAGACAGTTAGCATGTTTAACCTATCTGGCAGCTGAAAGCATTTGAGTTTGTAGCTCTAGATTCTACTATATATCAACTTGAGTATAGAATTTCTGAGGAATAAAACTATAATCTTTTTATACCTTCCACAGAACCTCATACAATTCCTAGAAAATAAGTGCTTAATACATATTTGTTGGTTTATTAATTTTTGAATGATCTTAGGGAGATTTTAAAGCAAATTTGTGTTAGAACAAAATTGTGTAATGTCCACAATAACCACATTGTTCACACATTTAAAGTATTAAAACATTTGCTTATAAATTCTATTTTGATTGAGCTTAATCTTATACTTGCTAAAAGATACTCTAATCACTTGGTTGTAGGTTTTATACTTTTAATCCAATGATATGGAAAAAGAATATTGTAGTTAGAATTTACTGTGGTAAGCATTAGTAAACAAATATGCTCTTAATTAAAATTAGGCAATTTTCAAAGAATATCAATACATTATAGCAAATGAACTTGCTACACAATGGGACTGATAAAGCCTTATAGGAAGTTCCACAATGTGAATACGTAAGTTGAGAAATATCTTTTCCATCACTTACTGTATTTTCGGACCATAAGATGCACCTAGGTATTAGAGGAGGAAAATAGGAAAACAAATCTGAAGCAAAAAAGGTGGTAAAATATTTAATGACATAAATAACATAATATTTCACCAATGTAAGCAGAACTCAACAGCAGCATTAACAACCATTATTCTTCCCAAATTTGGGGGAGGGGTGCATCTTATAGTTTGAAAATACGGTATTTTTTCCTGGCAGCTTACAAAATTTCTTTTTTACTTAACCACAAATGGTGTTAGAACAGTGGACATCCATATACAAACAAAGGAACTTAGATCTAAACCTCATACTTTATGTAAAATTAATTTATACTGATCTTAGATCTCAATGTAAAATTATAAAATTTTGTTAAGACAATACAGGAAAAAATATTGGTGGCCTAGGATTAGGCAAAGAGTTAATCAAAATCAAAAAGTTTTGCTCTGTGAGAGACACTGTTAAGAAAAATTAAAAAATCCTACAAGTTGGGAAAAAGTATTGACAAACCATATTTCCAAAAAAGGGATACATCTTCACAATTGTGTATATCTTTACGAAGAATATATAAAAGTCTCTAAAATGAACACTAAGAAAGCAAATATCCCAATTAAAATGGGCAAAAGATTTACATAGTTAACCAAAGATGATATACAAAGAGCAAATATTAAAAAAAATGTTCAACATCAGGGATTAAGGAAGTGAAATTAAAACCATTATGAGATACTACTATATACCTATCAGAATGACCAAAATAAAAAATACTGACAATACCAAGTGCTAGATGCAGAGCTACTAAAATTCTCATGTGGTGATGGAAATGTAAGATGGTACAGCAGTTTAGCGATTTCTTAACACTTAACCATAACATTTGCTCATAGAAAAACTTTACATGAATGCTGGTGGCAGAATTATTCAGAATGTTTAAAAATTAGGGGACATTTCACATAAAAACAGGGGTTTCAGATTTTCATTTCAAAAAACTCCTAAAACCAAAAGATCTTGCAATATTTTTCCCACCTTAAAAAGGACGTAACTGGCTGATAATAAATGGTAACTTCTTTATGTGTAGGGCACGCCACAGCTCTGCCTTCCCCCCGGCATAGAGTGGATGGATATGCATTGACATCTGGCCCATTTCACTTTAATATATTACTTTCCTTTCTCTGTGGTAGAACTATCAAAAATTTGTGTTCGCGCACACACACCCCCCCCAAAACTAATAGCCGCAGCAATACTGAGAACGAGAAACAAAACTGGAGGTAGCATGTTACCTGACAACAAACTATAATACAAGACCACTATAATAAAAACAGCATGGTACTGGCATAAAAACACACATATAGATCAATGGAACAGATCAGAGGACCCCAAAATAAACCCACATCTATATGGTCAATTAACATTTAATAAAGGAGAAAAATGGGGTAAAGAAGGTTTATTCAATAAATGGTGCCAGGAAAACTGGACAGATACTTGCAAAAAAATGAAAGAACACCTGCTTATACTATATACAAGGATAAACTCAAAATGGCTTAAAGACTTATATGTAAGACTTGAAACTATAAAAATCCTGGAAGAAAACATACACAGTAAAATCTCTCATATTTCTATTAGCAATATTTTTTATATATCTCCTCAGACAAAAGAAAAAAAGAAAAATGAATGGGACTACATCAAACTAAAAAGTCTGGCACAGCAAAGGAAACCATCAGCAAAATGAAAAGACAACCTACTAAATGGGAGAACATATTTGCTAATGATAAACTTGATAAGGGGTTGATACCCAAAATTTATAAAAAACTCATACAACTCAATACCAAATAAACAAGCAATCCGATTAAAAAGCAGGTGGAGGAGCTTAAAAGACACTTCTCCAAAGAGGACACAAAGGTAGGCCATAGACATATGAAAAGAAGCTCAAGATCACTAATCATCAGAGAAATGTAAATTAAAACTACAATGAGATATTATCTCACACCTGTCAGAATGACTATTATCAATAAATCAACAAACAACAAATGTTGGAGAGGATGAGGAAAAAGGGAACCCTTGTGCAGTGTTGGTGGGAAAGTAGATCAGTGCAGCCTCCATGGAAAACAGTATTGAGTTTCCTCAAAAAGTTAAAAATGGATCTGTCTTATGACTCAGCGATTCCACTTCTGGGTATATTTCTGAGGAAACCCAAAACACTAATTCGAAAGAATATGTGCACCCTTATGTTCATTCCAGTGTTATTTACTATAGACAAGATATGGAAAGCAACTGAAGTGCCCATCAATAGACAAGTGGATAAAAAATCTGTAGTACATGTACACAGTGGAATATTACTCAGACATAAAAAGGACTGAAATCTTAACATTTGCAACAGCATGGATGTACCTAGACAGTGTTATGCCAAGTGAAATAAGTCAGTCAGAGAAAGACAAATACCATATCATTTCACTTATATAGAGAATCTAAAAAGCAAAATAAATGAACCAAAAAAAAATTGAAAAATTGAAATAGAGTCATACATACAGAGAGTGAACTGGTGGTCACCAGAAGAGAGATAATTTGGGTATGAGGTGAAGGGATGAAAAAGCACAAATTGGTAGCTATAAAACAGTCACAGGTATATAAATAAAGCATTGGAAATATAGTCAATAATATTTTAATAACTATGTATAGTGCTAGCTGGGGTACTGGAAATATTGAGGAAAATACTATGTAAAGTATATGATTGTCTAAGCACTAAGCTGTATACCTGAAACCAATACAAAATAAAATTTAAAGAAAAAAAATTTGTGTTCCTCCTACCATAGTATTAAATTTACTGCTGCTTAGTGCCTATTTAGCCATGGGTCACATTTTCCTGTTCCTTAGATGTGGATGTGGCCACATGACTAGTTCTCACTAACTGAATGTCAGCATAGTGATCTTTCTAACTTTCTGGCTGAGGTTTTAAGAAGTGGATTTTTCCTTCCTTTTGTCAACTGGAAGCAAAGGTCTCCAAGATCTTAAGGGATGGTGAAGCCACAGATGAAGAAATAAGACCTGACTCAGGCATACAGAAGTATTCCTACTTCCTATTGGATTAGTACATGAAAAATAAAATTTGGGTTAAATCAATGAAATTCTGGGTTTATTTGTGTATAATTTGGTGTTATTCTAAATCTGTGCTGTCCAAACAGGGTAGCCATTAACTGCATGTGATTATTTAAATTTATTGAAATAAAATATTTTGGATCCTTAGAAGGAGTTAATGAAAATATTTTTAACAGCTGTATGACAGTTATCCATTAAGAAATACTTTTAGATACATTATTTAATTTGGGTCTCCTAGACCAACTTTCCGAGGTTGGCAAGCACAAATTGTGCCACTTTCATGCATAGTAGCATTTCCCATTAATGTAGCTTTCTTATTGTGGAGGTAAAATTTAGTATAAAAATACATATTTGATATAAAAATATCAAAAATATATATTATTAAGGCTAACATACAATATTCAAAACAAATAAAGAGCAGGAAAGACAGTGTTATTTTGCTCCCATTTTGACAAATATTAATTATTTTCATAATTTTGTGCTACATAAAAAACATTTCAGAGTGGAAATAAAAATTTAAAACTCCTTTTAAATGAATTTTGGCTTCTTTAAGGTGACAAAGGTTTTGAAGAAAAAAAAAGCTTTGTTTAGCTAAGACATTTTTCTGTAAGTAAATAAATGAGTGTTGACTTCCCAGAAAAAGACCAAACTACTGTACATGATCTCTAGACAATTAAAAGCGCAAATTTATTAAGTTTTAAAATTCTCAAGTAACATCATTCTCTTGACTTTTGTGGACAATTTTACCTTGGAGTACTTATGAATCTCTGAATGTTTGCTTATAATCACAATCTGACTCAACGAAATTGCAGTCGGTATCTTCTTGTCCTCTCTTCAATCATTATCATGATTAATTAATTAAATTGCTGGTCACTATCAATGCACATAAATATTGTGCAGGCATTCCTCTATCATTAGAGTACTTGAATACTTAGAATCATCAGGGTGCAAGAATGGAGTGAGATAAATCTTTTTTCCTACAGAAACTCTTACCTGAGGTAAATGACAAAGACTGGAAATACCTAACAACAGGCACTCTAGGATTTCTATGAAAAGGTTTATATGTCACTAACTCATACAGTAACCAACATAGGAAGATTACTTTGCCTTCCAAATTAGTCACTTTTAAAAATTATGAGTACCGGCACTTTTCTATTGCACACTATCTATGAAATTACCTTTTTCTTTCTATAGTCTATAGAAAACAACGCCACCGAAAAGGACAGTTATTTTGAAAGTAGTAGAAGAACCTGATGATTCACTTTTATTCTACTTTTACTAATGTTTGAATATGTTACCTGAAAACAAACTTCCCTTTTTCATGTACATTCAATAATTCTATTCTTTTAAAGGTGGTATATTTGGCTTATCTTCAGTTCTTCATGCTTTAAAAATAAATTATGCAATATAATTGGGATTCAGTGACATGAGACAGAAAGAATATGGTGATTTTCTAGAGTCAGTACTTACAGGCATAGTAAGACATTGGTGACAAATAGCCACATAGAATGCTGTGCATTAAAAAAAAATACTATCCTATATCATTAAAGAAATTTATAGAGCTTACTTTCCAATCAAATTAACCATATCCTCCATCTATATTTTACTATGGTGCCAGATTTTCTGCTACTAACTCAGTATCATTTTTCCTCTAGGTATTTTCCTACAAATTATCTATTTGGCACTGGAGGCAACCATAATCATCAGTTCACAATTCTTGAAATTGCTTCAACTTCCTGACTCCCTCAATGGTAGCAGTAAAACTAAGGTCTAGCACAGGTCTTATTGACCTTCATTCCTCTAGCATTTTGACAAATTTTGTAACCGGCTAATTCCCTGCAGTAAATTCCTTCCTACTTGAAAAAGCTGGAGTGGTTTCTGTTTTCCTGACTGAATCATGATTGATATAACTATCTAATCAAAACCTAGAAAAACTGACTCCAAGCTAAACTTCTCCAAAGTGGTAAAGGGAGAGAAAAGACAATATCATACAAACAAAAAGGAGAAAATTTAATGTGGAAAATAAAAAATATTTCTGCAGTTAAAACCATAAGGAATTATTGACAGTTATTAACATTCTTTCGAATGTTAACATTATTTTAGCCCTGACAGGTGTGGTTCAGTTAGTTGAGTGCTGTCCCACAAAGCTAAAGGCTGTGGTGCAGCCCTGGTCAGGGCCTCTATGAGAGGCAACCGATTCATGTTTCTTTCTTACATCGATGTTTCTCTCAATCTCTTTCTCCCTCCTTTCCCCTCTCTCTAAAAGTAAATAAATAAAATCTTTTAAAAAACACAGTATTTTAAAAAGCATATATTTAAGTATCTAGCCCTAAACACTTAAGTTACAAAAGATAGCAGATATACTTTTATTAATAGCAATGGATTTTCTTCCTCAGTCAAAAATCTTATACTTTCACTAGTCTTCCTCTATGAGAAAATTATTCAATATTAATTTCTCATGTCTACTCTCTTCTTTTACTATCTTAGGAAAGAATAACGGTAACTAACTGCTACAATTGCAAAAATAAACCTGCAGCATTTCCACCTTGTCCAGCTGTTCTTATTGGAAAGGAAAAGGTGGCTATTGTCAACTGAATTCCTGTAATATAAACATTCATCCTTATTTTTATCTTTTTGTTACCTATAATAAATACAAAAAATAAAAAAAAACCCAACTTATCAGTTCTTAGGTCAGATTTACACAGTTATTCATTTTCTTGCTGTTAAAACTAAAACTCAAAGTAAAGAACTATAATAAATTTCCACTTCAAGATACTCATATATAATTCATCTCTGAGGGCTTGCTTGGCTTCAAAGTAATTTTCTGTACACATGATGTTCCAGACATTAAATGCCTAGCAAGTGAAACTGAAGAATGGTCACTTGCTAGGGAAAAGAAATAAGTAACAGGTTTTTAACTGAGACATAAACAATGAGCAAAATACAAAGATTAAAAGTAAGCAATGGAAAGAAACTCACTTTAGTAATATTCAGGGTATCTGTGGAATACGAAGTGATGGTTTCGGTTCCAAGAAGATTATAATCTTGATGGAAAAGCAAAATGTGTGTGTATGTATACATATATATCATGTATAATCTGTGTGCATATATATGTATGTATATATGTAATATATAAAAATATATAAAACATATTTAAAAATTTTATTTATTTATTTTGAGAGAGAGGGAAGGGAAGGAGAAAGAGAGGGAGAAAAACATTTAATGTGTGGTTGCCTCTCGATGTGTCCCCTACAGGGGACCTGACCCACAACCCAGGCATGTGCCCTGAGTGGAAATCAAACCAGCAACCCTTTGGTTCACAGGCCCATGCTCAATCCACTGAGCTACACCAGCCAGGACTAATGTGTATATATAGTAATATATAGCTTATATACCATAAAATTATACATATATATCACATAATATAGGTATATGTTTACATGATATATAAAATATATTAATATAATACAAAATATTTTATATACTTTGGATTATATTTTATATATTTTATATATATTTTATGTTTTTTCTCATATTTTCTCACATATGTGAGAAAGTTTTAATAGTAAAATATGTGAATGAGGGAAGTAATTACACTGCATACTCCCTGAACATAGCCAAATTTCTTAAAAGTTATTTTGTTAACCTCTTAGGTAAGAGTCTTATATCTCATTCCATTGCAATCTCTCCTTTCTCTCAAAAAGTCATTCAAAACTCACTTCTTACCTTAACCTTACCTTCCCCTTTCCTTCCCCTTCTCTGGCCACCTCTTTACTATGTGAAGCATCTACTATACTTTTCGTTTCTCCAACTGAAGTCTATACCTATTATCTAGGAAGAGAATTAAGAGATATGAAGGATATAAAATACTGTAAATATTTTTACTTCCAGTCAAGATGGAGGTGTAGGTAGATACACTTTGCTTCCTTGTACAACCAAAAGAAAGACAACACATTTAAAACAAAAAACAACCAGAGCTGCCAGGAAAAAATTGAACTGTATGGAAATCTGACAACTAAGGAGTTAAAGAAGAAATATTCATCCAGACTCGTAGGAGGAACAGAGATGTGGTGGATAGGATGCACTACTTGCAAGGCAGGGGGGGCTGGTAGACCAGGTGGTCCCAATTTCCTGTGCAGATAAGCTGGGAGGAACAACTGAGCAGTGAGACAGATCACGTAACCCAGGGTTCCAGCACAGGAAACTAAAGCCTTAAAAACCTCTGCTGGTGAAAATCTGTGGGGCTGCGGCAGCAGGAGAAACTTCCAGCCTCACAGGAGAGTTTGTTGGAGAGACCCATGGGGTTCTAGAACGTATACAAATCAACCCATCCAGGAATCAGTACCAGAAGGGCCCAATTTGCTTATGGGTAGCAAGGCAAGTGACTGAAAGTCAGCAGAGAGTCAAGCAAGTGTCATTGTTCCCTCTCTGACTCCTCCCCCAGACATGGCACCACAACGCAGCAATGTGGGTTGCCTTACCCTGACAAATACATAAGGCTCTGCCCCATACAACATAACAGGTATGCCAAGACAAAGAAATATGGCCCAAATAAAAGAACAGATCAAAACTCCAGAAAAAGAACTAAGCAATGAGGAGAAAGCCAACCTATCAGATGCAGAGTTCAAAACATTGGTAATCATGATGCTCACATAAACGATTGAGTACAAACACAAAATAAAGTGAAATAATGATAAATATACAGAGAACCAATAGTGAAGGGAAGGAAATCGGGACTCAAATCAGTGATTTGAAACAGAAGGAAGAAATAAACATTCAACCACAACAGAATGAAGAAACAAGAATTCAAAAATTGAGGAGAGGCTTAGGAACCTATGGGACAACTTTAAACTTTCCAACTCACGAATCCTAAGGGTGCCAGAAGGAGAAGAGGAAGAGCAAGAAATTGAAAACTTATTTGAAGACATAATGAAGGAAAACTCCCCCAACGTGGCAAGGAAATAGACTTCCAGGAAGTCCAGGAAGCTCAGAGAATCCCAAAGAAATTGGACCCAAGGAGGAATGCACCAAGATACATTATAATTAAATTACCCCAAATTAAAGATAAGGAGAGAATCTTAAAAGCAGCAAAAGAAAAGGAGAGTTACCTACAAAGGAGTTCCTATTAGACTATCATTTGATTTCTCAAAAGAAACCTTATAGGCAAGAAGGGGCTGGAAAGAAGTCATGAAGAGCAAGGATATACATCCAAGATTATTTTACCCGGCAAAGCCATCATTTAGAATGGAAGGGCAGATAAAGTGCTTCCCAGATAAAGTCAAGTTAAAGGAGTTCATCATCTCCAAGCTCTTATTATATGAAATGTTAAAAGGACTTACCTAAGAAAAAGAAGAAGATCAAAACTATGAACAGGAAAATGACAACAAACTCACAACTATCAATAACTGAACCTAAAAAACAAAAACTAAGCAAACAACTAGAACAGGAATAGAATCACAGAAATGGAGATCATATGCAGGGTTGTCAGTGGGTAGGGGGAGCAGGAAAATGGGGGAATGTGTATAGAGAATAAGAAGCATAATTAGTAGGTTCAAAATAGGGGGATGTTAAGAACAGTATAGGAAAATGGAGAAGCCAAAGAACTTAATATGTATGACCCATGGACATGAACTAAGGGGACAGAGGGGAATGCTGGCAGGAGGGGTGGTGCAGGGTAAAGGGGGATAAAGGGAGGAAATCTGTGACAACTGTAATAGCACAATCAATAAAATATACTTAAGATAAATAAAATCTTCAAACAATAAAAAATTTAAATCTTTTAAATATTTAATCTCTATCCCATATGATCAGATGGAGACAAAGTAAAAAATAATCTTGAAAAAAAGAAGAGTATGAACAAAAGCATGAAAGTTGAAATTAGAATTGTTCATGTAGAAGACAGAGCAGAAAAGGGGCATTTTGGTGAAACTAGTAAAATATAAATGTATGTAAATAAGAAAGGAAGGAATTAAGGAAGCACTGGGAACACATTATGCATTTTGAATGAGATGATAATTTTTTAACTTTTAAAAATTTACTGATTTTAGGGAGGGGGAGAGAAGCAGGGAAGAGAGAGAGAGAGAATGAATTTGTTGTTCCACTTTATTTATGCATTCATTGGTTGATTCCTGTATGTGCCCTGAGCAGGGATCAAACCCACAACCTTGGTATACTGGGACATTGTTGCAACCAACTGAGCCAGCTGGCCAAGACCATTTTGCATACTATTTTTACAGGAATAGTATGCAAAATGATTTAACTAGTAAGAGAATAAAGACAGAGAAGTCAGGAGGACTTCTTTTGGAAATATTCCAAAAGAAGTGTAAGTAGTAAGCCAACAGAAATTGAGAAAAAAGATTAAAAAATACAGCCACAGAAATCTGCAATAAAATTCTAACAAATTGAATTCATCAGCATATTAAGAGGACTGTACATCAGATGAAATGGGATTTATCCCTGGGATGTAAGGAAGGTACAGCATGTCCAAAACAATCAATGTGATGCATCACATTAACATAATGAAGGTCATGTAATAAAATTACATGACCATCTCAAAAGATACAAAAAAAAGTATTTGAAAAAATTCAACACCTTTCCATGATGAAAGCACTCAACAAATTTAGTATAGAAGGAATTACCTCAACATAATAAAGAAAGATCCACAGGTAACATCATATTGAACAGTGAAAACCTGTTACCTTTTTCTTTATGATCAGGAACAAGACAAGGATGTACACTCTTACCACTTCTTTTTCAACACTGTACCAGAAGTCCTAACCATAGAAATTAGACAAGAAAAAAAAAAGGCTTTCAAATTGGAAAGGAAGAAGTAACATTGTTTCTGTTTGTAAATGATATGATCTTATATACATAGAAACCCTAAAGAATCCACTCATACAAGAATAAAGTAGAGCTAATTAAGAAGTTCAGCAAAGTTGCAGGATACAAAATAAACATGCAAAAATCAGGTGTATTTCTATATGCTAAAAACAAACTATCTGAAAAGGATATTTAGAAAACCATACCATTTAGAATAGTATCAAAAATAATAAAATATTTATAAATAAACTTAATCAAGGAGGCAACTGACTTATACACTGAAAACTTCAAAACATTGTCAAAAGAAAATTTAAAAGATACAAATAAAAATGGAAAGACAGCATGTGTACATGTATTGGAAGACTTACTATTGTTAAAATGCCCATATTATCCAAAGCAATCTGTTGATACAATGCAATCCCTATCAAAATCCCAAAGGCATTTTTTTAAATAGAAATAGAAAAACCAATCCTAAAACAAGAACATAGCTGTACATGTCACTCTTCCTGATTTCAAAGCTGCAATAATTGATACAGTGTGGCACTAGCATAAGAATAGACACATATCAATGAAACAAAATAGAGACTCCAGGAATAAATCAATTTATACACAATCGATCTTCAACAAGGGTGCTAAGATTTCAAAATGGGTAAAGGATAGACTCTTTAAAAACTGATGTTAGGGAAAAAAATGGATATCTACATGCAAAAGAATAAAATTAGACCCCTGTCTTACACTATATACAAAAGCAAGCAAACAAACAAAAAATCCAAATGTTTAAAGATTTAAATGTAAGACCTAAAACTGTAAAACTCCTAGAAGAAAATATAGGGGTTGACATTGGTCTTGGCAATGATTTCTTGAATTTGACACCAAAAGCACAGAGAGCAAAATCAAAATAGACAAGTAGAACTACATGAAATGAAAAAGATTCTGCACAGCAAGGAAAAAAACAGAGTGAAAAGACATCCTACAGAATAAGTGGAAATATTTGGAACCATTTATCAAGAGTTTACTATTCAAAATATTTAAGAATTCCCTATAATACAAAAGCAAAATACTAACAATGATAATAATAATAATCCAACTAAAAATAGGCAAAGGGCATGAACAGACCATCCCCAAAGCAGACATACAAATGGCCTCCAGGTACGTGAAAAAGCACTCATTATTACTAGTGATGTTCAACATCACTAATCATCACAGAAATATAGATCAAAACCTTACTGAGATATCATTTCATACCTGTTACAAGGGTTATTGTCAAAAGCAAGCAAGCAAACAAACAAACAAAAAAAACCCAAAACCATGAAATGACAAGTGTTAGGTGGAATGTGGAGAAAAAGGAATCTTTATATAGTGTTGGTAGAAAGGTAGAATGAAATGGCCACTCTGAAAAATGGTATGGAGGTTCCTTAAAATATTAAAAATAAGCAACAATATTGTCAGCAATCCCACTCCTGGGTACATATACTGAATAAATGAAATCAGGATCTGGAAGAGATATCTGCATGATGTTCACTGCAGCATTATTCATAATAGCGAAGACACAGAAATAGACCAAATGTTCATGTGGTACATACATACAATGGGATATTATTCAGCCTTAAAAATGAAGAAATTCCTGCCATTTGCAACAACATGGATGAACCTAGAGGACCTATACTAAGTAAAATAAGCCAGTCACAAAGGACAAATACTGCACGATTCCAATTATATGAAGTATCTAAAATACCCAATGTCATAGAAGCAGAGAAAAAAATGGTGGCTGCCAGGGGCTGAAGGAATGGAAAATTAAAGTTTCTGTTATGCAAGATTAGTAAGTGCTAGAGATCTACTTTTCAATACAATAGCTATAACAATATGATATTGTGTACTTTAAAACATAAGAAGATAGATTTCATGTAGTGCTCCTTACCAAACAATAACAACAATAAAAAATAATACAAGGAAATTTTTGGAGGTGATGGATACATTTAGCACCTTGATTATGGTGATGGTAGCATGAGTGTAGGCAGAACCCAAACAGATCAAGGTGCGTAAATTAAATGTATGGAATTTTTTTGTAGGTCAATTATACCTCAACAAAGCTAAAAACATTGTATTCCTTACTTTATAATTTTTTTTATTATCAAGTGGACCACAACAAATCTTAAAAAGTATATTTTTAAGTATATAAAATTACAATTATTTATACAATTTACACATGCTGTGGCATGTATAACCCTGTACTGCTCTTATTCATCAGCCAAAATATTTTTTTGGTACCATTCTAGAAGGCCTTTTTTTAACTATTGCTTTCTTTTATCCATTTTAGAGACTAATAATACACTGTATTTCTGAAACTCCCTGTGTATGCATACTGTACATTATTGGCTTGCTTTTACTCACTTTTGAATGTTTCTATTCCTTTTTAGGAGTGATGCTGTCCTGTAATTAATCTCTGTACTTTGCTAGCTGTTTTTTTTTTTTTTTTAATCCAGTATCGAGGTTTTACTAGTATAAGTGAATGAATTTTGGACTCCTTTATTTCTTTCCTTCCAATCATCCTTTTAAAAAAATTCTTTGTAGAATTTGCATAAGATTAGAATGATTTATTCTGCAAAGACAGGATGTCTAAACTTTATTTTAAAAGAAATAAGTGCCCATTATATGAAGAAGACAAATTCATCAAAGAACTAAATCAACATAGTTATTTTTAAAAGGGGGCAGGGAGAAATGAGATGGTGTGAGTCAATTCCTCACCTTTTATAGCAGGAAATCCATAAATATTCTCTAGATTTGACAGATTCAGAAACACAGGATCGGACTATCATTTTTAGTTATGAAAGTAAACATGTGATTAACTGAAATCAGAAACATTCAAAAGTAACTATTGGTACGGAGCCAGTTTAGGACTGGATATGGGAAGAGTAGCATCTTCATTTCAATTTTATGCTCTTCACTTCTATATGAATTATTTTACTACTTTGATAAGAAAAGAAAAAAATGAAGCTTTCTTAGTGGCAGAAATTTTATAAATCTGTCACTAGGTGGCAGTCTCAGCAGAAATCTAGACTTGCACTTCTCAAACTTCAGCATGTAAATTCTGATAGGGTAGATCTAGTGCAGAACCTGAAGTATTGTGTAATTTACAAGGTGCTAGGTAGTGGTGAGGTTGCTGGATCAAGGACTACACCTTAAATAGCAAACAGAAATCAACTATACTTTCTGTAGGCTCATTCATGATTACTATAAGAAATTTTATAATTTGAGATTACACATGAAATTAAGACAAAACCACTACCCTTCCTTTAAAAATACATTTCCACTGAAAATACATGAGGTAAAAATATTAAAATCAGTTTTTAAAAATTTTAGTTGTACCAGTACCCAAGTAAAAAATAACTACTGCATATAAACTCACGTATATCTGTGACAAATCAGCAAACTCCACAGAACAGACACATATTAAATGTAGACAAACATTATTTTTAAAAACCCTATTGAATTCGTCTAACCATAAATTAAAAACAAGGAATTATTTATGAATGTTACTGCAACCAGCACAATTACTCAAGTGTTAAGTAATCCTTTAAGACTTTTATTTGACAGTATCACAAGTGTTTGATAAAAATCTAAATTTAAGCTCAAACTGATTTGCAATGATTTTACAGCTATACCCACAGAAACATGATAAAAGATAAACACATTTAAGTTCAGTAGTACTTAAAAGTTTCTTAGCAGGCTCCTAAAATCAACAGTTCTTCCCATTAATGTCTTTAATATATTAACCTCTTGCAATGACCCCAAATCATCAGTTCAGACTTCAGCTCTATACTAATTATAAATAAGATTGTGCCATCTTCAATATTCAGATGGATAGGAAAAAATGAAGAATAAGAACTATGTGGGAAATTAAGAGCTTTTAATTCCCAAGTCAGTGCTTGTAAACTCTAGATTACCACAGTACAAAGGAAATTTATATCAGTTGCATGGTAATTTAAATTTTTCTAGTAGCCCAATTTATAATAAACAGAAATGAGTAAACCAAAGTAATATACAATACAACGCAATCCCCATCAAAATACCAATGACATTTTCACAGAACTAGGAGAAAGAAAGCTAAAATTTGTATGGAATCACAAAAACCTCAAATAAGTTACATAATCTTCAGAAAGAACTAATCTGGAGGCATCATGTGCCCTGACTTCAAACTACACTACAAAGCTGTAGTAACCAAAACCATATGGTCCTGGCATCAAACACACACCAAAAACCAGATATACAGATCAATGGAATATAATGGACAGCTCAGAAATATACCTACCCATGTATGGTCAACTATCTATGACAAAGCAGACAAGAATATACAATGGGGACTAAATGACAGTTTCTTCAATAAGTAGTGCTGAAAAAAACTGGAAATCTACATGCAAAAATAAATTCAAAATGAATTAAAGTCTTGAATGTAAAATCTGAAACCATAAATCTCCTAGAAGAACACATAGGCAGTGAGCTGTTTGACATGAATATTAGCAATATTTTCCTGTACCAGTCTCCTCAGGCAAGGGCAACAAAAGGAAAACTAAACAAAAGTAATTACATCAAACTAAACAGCCTTTAAAACAGCATAGGAAATCATCGACAAGGCAAAAGGGCAACCTACTGAATGGAAAAAGATTTTTGCAAGTGATATATCTAATAAGGGATTAATATCCAAAATATATAAAGAATTAATACAACTCAACATCAAAAGGACAAGTAATCCAAATAGTAATGGGCAGAGGAGATGAACAGACATTTCTCTAAAAATATACACATGGCCAATAGACATAAAAATATGCTCAACATCACTAATCATTAGGGAAACAAAATCAACACACAATGAGATGTCACACCACACCTGTCAGAATGACTATAATAAAAAAAGACATCAAATTACAAGTATTGGCAACGATGTAGAGAAAGGGAACCCTTTCAACCAACCTGTCTTTTGATGTGAAGCTAAGGCTTTTCTCTAAGTATGGGTCTTCTTATTAAAGTTAGCATCTAGTTTCTTTCATTAGCCACACCAAAAATTATCTATAATTATTTATGTAATCAGCAGTTAGAATATTTTTATGATTTTACCCCATAAATAACCTAATCATGTAATTTTAAAAAGTTTTTAGTAACTTTATTTTTCTAAAGCTTAGTGTTAATGCCAATGAACTTTTCAGTCTGTTATTCTAATAGTTTTTAATATCTTGCTCAGTAATTATAATAAAAAGATCTATTAGCATAAACTGATTTGGGATAAATATAATTGATTATTGAAAGATAAATGTCAATTGCTGGGAACAGAAGTATGCAGCTATGCTAAAGAGCAGACTACACTCTAATGGTAAACGTTTAGTAGATTACGTACATCTGTTAGTGTGTTTTATGTACAGAAGCAATTGAGAAGATTAGTTCATCTAGTGCATTAGTTATGGGGAAGTCAATTACATGTTCATGTGTTATTCTTGTATTTCTTATATTTTGGCATTTATTTTCTTTCATCAGCTTTATTATCATATCACAGCTTTCTGCCTTACCACATAAGGTCTTTAAGATCAGGAACTATTTCTTCATTTCTCCAGAGCCAAGAAATATGCCTGACTACAGGAGGACCTTTATGTGTGCTTACTGCAAGAATGAAACAAGAGATCTCTCAATAATTTATCAAACAGCCTAAACTTCTCGCAAATTTTCCTTTACAAAATGATAAGACTATTCATATCCTGTTATATGAAATAGAAGTATCCTGGTACAAAGAAATTTCTTTGGAAATATTAGAAATAGCATTTGGAGTAGTAAATGAAATAAAGTACAATGAAGAAATGATATTGGGGAAATGGCCCTGGAGAAAAAAGAAAACTATGGGAGGGTATGATAAATGTTCTTAGCCAAAGTCACCAAATTCCAAATTCATTATTTTACTTAATGTTTAAATATTTTAGACGTTAAAAAGTTTATCAGTAATATATCATATTTGGCAGGTCTAAAACAATCTTTAAAGTCTATAGCTAATGAGATTTTGGCCAAATTCAATATTTGATTTGTCAATTCTATATCCAAATGCTGGTTTAGAAAAGTGCCTGATGATTAATTTGATCTCTTAGGGATGAGATACAAAGCTATTTAGGGCATAACATCAGAGTAACGGCACATGAGAGGTTCCTCTAGTCTCTCCACATTAAGTTACAATAATTTGAACAGCTACTGTTCAACAAACAATTCTCTGATCAATACACAAACATGTCTGATGTCTTAGAGATCTGCTAACTGAAACATCTACAGGTGGGTGAGTGGAAGCAAGCCTAGGAGGAGGGAAGGGAGAAGAATGGAGTCTGTAGCACACTGCGAGTCTCAGAAGAGGGGAAAAATCAGGTTGCCACTCACACTCCCCGAGCCCAGAGGAACAAGGAAATACTGTGAGCTCAGCCAGAGCTGCTGGTGCCTGCTGAGGCTGAGTCCAGTGACTAAATGCAGAGTCGGAGCACATAGGTGCGACTGCAGTTGTCCGGAGGCCACGACTGCCAGGCAGAACAACAATGCTAAGGATCCTGGCTGCCCCCCTCAGCCCCTCACCCTTCCAGAGGTTGCCCCTACCCTTAACCCTCCCAGAGCTAGCAGTGGGCCTAGAGAAGACTGTAGCGGTGAGTGCTGGGCTACTAGAAAAATGGAGGCATTCCTTCCTGAGTGCTGAGCACATGTGGATGATCCCAGTGACAGGGGGTAGAGATAGTGAGGTGGCTGAGGTCTGGCAGTTGCCATAATCGGGAGGAGACAAAGCCACAAAGGCACCAACAACCTCTCACAGCTTACTCCCCTTCCCCCCATCCACTTTAGACTGTCAACAGTGTCTGGTTGCAGGGGACAGCATGGGAATTTCACAGGCTTGAACCCTATTGCCCAGCATATTCCCTCATGGGGGTGGTGCCCTGAGATAGAGGTAACCTGGTCACAGAGAAGACACCCACTTTCCCAGGCAATAAAGGACATTTTCTCCCACCCTACTGAGATCCCTAAGCCAGAGCAGTGCAGGAGAACTAAAAACCCTGGGCTTCAGTGTCACCAACTGAAAAAGAGGACTTCTTATGAATCTACTAGAGAAGCACCACTCAATAATCTCATTCCCATAGATTCCTAGATACAGAAGGAATCCATCAAATACCATGAATAACCAAGGTAATGAGGCAGCTCAGAAAGAAAATTAAAAATCTCCAGAAAATAAACTTAAGGATATGGATATATGTGATTTTAAATGACAGAGAATTCAAGTTTGCAGTTCTGGAAAAACTCAAGATACAAGAAAACACAGATAGATAGTTTAATAAAGTCAGAAATAAAATCAATGAATGAAATGAGTACTTTACCTAAGAGATTAAAACTTTAAAAAAGAACCAAATAGAAATTCTGGATATGAACTCAATAAAAAAGATGAAGAATGAATTACTAAGCTTAGGAAACAGAGCTGGCCAGTTGGAGGAAAGAATTAGTGATATCAAGGAACAGAAATCTAGGAATAATGCAGATGGAAGAAGAGAGAGACTTAAGAGTTTAAAAAAAAAGAACACTACAAGAATTATCTGACTCCATCAGAAAGAGCAATGTAATAATAATGGATATATCAGAAGGAGAAGAGGGAAAAAGGAAACAAGGACCTACTCAAACAAATAGTTAACGAGAACTTCCCAAGCCTATAGAAAGAGCTTTATCCTTGAATCCAGGAAGCAAACAGAATACCTAATTATCTCAATCTAAAAACACCTTCTCTGAGACATATTATATTCAAACTGCCAAAAAATAATGACAAAGAATTCTCAAGGCAGCCAAGAAAAGAAGACAAATATAAATATATATATCCCATTAGATTATCATCAGGTTTCTCAGCAGAAACCCGACAAGCTATGAGAAGACTCAAATATTCAAACTATTGAAAGAGAGAAACTACCTGCCAAGAATAATATATCCAGCAAAGTTGTCCTTAGATATGGAGAAATAAAGATTTTTCCAGACATTCAGAAGCTGAGGAAATTTACCACCACAAGACCTCCATTACAGGAAATACTGAAGGGGGTTATTCTACCTGAAACAGAAGACAAAAGGATACAAAACTATGAGTAAAATTACTAACAGACTGACAGAAGCAAAATATTGCAACCCTTTTTCAGAATTGCATATTATACACTCAAATACAAGGTTAAATGAAGTAAAAACACTAAAAATACAGAGAAGACAAGAGCTACTGCGATTTGGAAATCAACTAACAGCATAATTGGAGATAATCTGTGACAACAAAAACATAAAAGGGAGGGTATAAAGGCCTGGCTTTGCAAAGGGGAATGGAGATAAGATATATTCAGAAGAAAAGGACTACTGTATATATAAAACTTACTTTTGCACATACCTAATGGTAACCAAACATACAAAAACCCAAACTGAGACATATAACTTAAAAAAAGAATAGAGAGGGGAAAAAAATCATAGAATACCACTAAACTAAAACAACAGATAGAAACACAAGGGAAAATAAACAATGAAGACACAAAGCTACCAGAAAACAAAAAGATTAAATGGCTATGGAAAATCCTCATACATCAATGTTAACCCTAAATGTAAATTGATTGAATTCATCAATAAAATGCTAAAGTGTAGCAAATTTAATTAAAAAAAAAAAAAAAGAAGAACAAAACCCAACCATATGCTGCCTTCAGCAGGAGACACATCTTGGCTGCAAGGACAAAGGTAGACTCAAAGTAAAGGAGTAGAAAATGATTCTCCAAGCAAAAGGCACCCAGACAAAAGCAGTTGTAGCTACGGTTACATCTGACAAAATAGATTTCAAGATAAAAAAGTTAACAAGAGACAAAGATGGATATTTCATAATGATGAAGGGGACAACACATCAAAAAGGAATAATACTTCTCAATATATATGCACCCAACCAGGGAGCACCAAAATATATAAAGCAGTTACTAATAGAACTAAAGGGAGAAACTGACAAAAACGATTATAGTAGGCCACCTAAATATCCCATTTACACTAAGTATAGATTATCCAAACAGAAAATCAATAAGGAAATATCTGCCTTGACCAACCAAAGGGACATAATTGACATTTACTGAGCCCTTCACCCCAGAATAGACATTCTTCTCTAGTGCACGTGGAACAGTCACAATAACAAGCCATAATGTTGAGACACAAAACTAGCCTTAACAGATTTAAGAGGACTGGAATCATACCAAGCAATTCTCTGACCTCAGTGCTCTGAAACTGGAAATCAATTGCATAAATAAAGCTGGAAAAACCATAAATACTCGTATGTGGAGATTGAACAACACACTACTAAATATGACTGGTCAAAGAAGAAATAAAAGGAGAGATCAGAAGATACACAGTGACAAATGAGAATAACAATACAACATATCAAAATGTTTGGGATGTAGCAATACCAGTAATAAGAGGGCATTTTATACCATTATAGACCTACCTCAAGAAACAAGAAAAATTGCAAATAAACAACCTAGTATTACATTTTAAAGAACTAGAAAAAGAAGAACAAATGCAGCCCAAAGTCAGCAGAAGGAAGGAAATAAAAATTAGACCAAAATTAAATGAAATAGAAAACAAAAAGTCAATACAAAAATTAATGCAACAAAGAGTTTGGTTCTTTGAAAAGATAAATAAAATTGACAAACCTCTGGCTAGACTTACTAAGAAAAAAAAGAGAAAAGACCCAAATAAACAAAATCAGAAATGGAAGAGGGGAAGTTACGAAGAACACCACACAACTAGAAAGGATCATACAAGAATGCTGTGAAAGCCTATGGGTCACCAAATTCAATAACCTAGAAGAAACAGACAAGTTCTTAAAAACATATAACTTTCCCAGACTGAACCACAAAGAATAGGAAAATCTAAATAGACCAATCAACAGTGAGAGAGTTGAAACAACCATCAAAAACCTTCCAAAAAGTAAAAGCCCAGGACCAGATGGCTTCATTAGTGAATTCCACCAAACATTCAAAAATTTAATACCTATCCTTCTCAAACTCTTTCAAAAAACTGAAAAACAAAATCACATACCAGTATCTCTGATGAATACAGATGCAACAATACCAAACAAAATACAAGCAAATTGAATACAACAATACATTAAAAAGACTATACTTCACAATCAAGGGGAGTTCATTCTAGGAATACAAGGATGGTTCAACATATGCAAATTGATCAATATGATATACCACATTAACAAATAAAGAATAAAATCATATGATCATGTCAATAGATGCGGAAAAAATATTTGACAAGATACAACATCCATTTATAATTAAAACATTAAATAAAATGGGTATAGAAGAAAATTGTCTTCAATATAATAAAGGCTAATATTGCAAACCCTCAGGTAATATCATATTCAATGGTGAAAAACTGAAAAATTTGCCTGTAAGATTAGGAAGAAGACAAGGTTGCCCACTCTCACCATTCTTACTCAACATAGTACTGGAAGTCTTGGCCAGAGCAATGAAGACAAGAGAAAGAAATAAAAGGCAACCTAATTGGGAATTAAGATGTAAAATTGTCACTTTTTGCAGACAACATGATTATTTATGTAGAATACCCTAAAGACTCCACTAAAAAACTATTACAAACAATAAGCAAATACAGTAAAGTGGCAGGATAAAAAAATCAATGTAAAAAAAATTAACGTACAAGACACCATGGCATTCCAATATACACCAATAACAAAAATCAGAAAAAGATATTAAATAAATGATTCCTTTTGCAATTACAACAAAAAGAATACCTAGGAATAAAGTTAAAAGATGTGAAGGACCTATATGCTGAAATTCTAACACATTATTAAAAGAAATCAAAGAAACACAAAGAAATGGAAAGATATTCTCTCAATAAAATCAACATAATTAAAAATGGCTATATAACCAAAAGAAATATACAGATTTAATGCAATCCATACCAAAATCTCAATGGCACTTTTTTAAAGAAACAACAAAAAGCATCAGATTTATATGGAGACACAAAAGACCCCAAATAGCTGAGGAAAAAAGAACAAAGCCAGAGGTATCACACTCTCTAACTTAAAGTTATACAACTAAGTGATGATAATCAAAACAGCATGGTGTTGACAGAAAATAAGATACACAGAACAAGAAAAAGAATTTGAACTCCAAATAAAAAAACATATATGGGCAAATAATCTTCAACAAAGGAGGCAAAACATCCAATGGAAAGGAAAAATCTCTTTAATAAGTGGTGCTGGGAATATGGGAAAGCCACATGCCAAAGAATGAAACTAGACTGCTATCTGTCACCATACACAAAAATTAACTCAAAGTGGATCAAAGATCTAAATATAAGACCTGAAAAAATAAATTACATAGAATACATAGGTATTAAACTTCTGGACCTTGGTCTTAGAAAGGATTTTGGGACTTCAACTTCAAAGGCAAAGGAAATAAAAATAAATGAATTGGAAATACAGTAATAACTCAGTACTTGTAGGCTTCAAAACTCATCAAACCCTGTACTTGTTGCATTTTAATGATGAAAAAAATGTTTCAGTACTTGGAGCTTGCTCAGCACTTTAGCACTTGCTATAACTTGTATGAGTTACGATGCTGCCCTGCAAGATATGATGCTTTTGCATGTGGCTTTGTTGGTTTCAGTACTCATGATGAACTCTGGAACAAATAAACAACGAGTACCAAGGTACCAGTGTTTATCAAAATAAAAAGAAACTGCACAGCAAAATAAATTGTCAACAAAACAAAAAAGACAACCAAATGGGAGAAGTTGTTTGCAAATAACACCTACAATAAAGGGTTAATATCCAAAATACATAAAGAATTTATACGACTCAACAACAACAACAGCAAACCCAAACATCCCAATTAAAATGGACAGAGAAGTAGGCTCGGAAGCCCTGGTGCCCCTCTGACTAATCATGCCCACGCTGAGCTGCCTGGCTAGCACTTTCTACCTGGTGGTCACATATTTAAGTTTTGTTAGATGCTCAACTCCCCAGAGTACCTTCAGTAACCAGGGTGCTGCTCCCACTGCTGTTCCATGGAAGAATTTCTCAAAACCAGATAGACATACTTGGCTTTCTTTAGGGGACAATGGATTGGTTTAAAACTATGTTCTTGTTTGTTTAAATAAATACTATACTCTGATAAGGAATTGTTTGCTTTCTATTTGTTCTGGAGATAAAATTGATTCCTTCCCCACCTTTTTTTAGAGTGCTTTGCCAGAAAAAGGAAAATTTGAATGAAGGGTGAGAAATGCTCCCTGGTTAAACTGGTTGTTTTTTCCAAAGAGAGAGGGTTGGGGAGACAGAAATTTTTTTTTTTTTTAAATGGGGAGAGTACCTGAACAGACACCTCTCCAAAGGAGACACATAAATGGCCAACGGATATATGAAAACATACTCTACTTCATTAGCTATTGGGGAAATGCTAATAGAAAATACAATGAGAACTCACACCTCTTAGAATGGCTATCGTCCCACATTTAGGCCTCTGATTACACTTTGCTCGTTACTTAATTTTGTTCATTAAATTCTACATACAAGGGGGGACACAAATAAACTGGAATTTATTTATTTTAAAAATGTATATTTATTCTTATACATTTAAACTTCAGTTACCTTAAAAGTACTCTTCATTTGTTGCAACACACCTATTGAGACATTTTTTTCCACTGCTCAAAACAGTGTTTGAATATCTTGATTTTGATGTCTTTTAGTGCTTCTGCCATTTTTTGTTTCACCTCTGCTACATCAGCAAAATATTTCTCTTTGTGGACTATTTTCATCTGGGAGGAAAAATGTTGCTTGAGGTGAGATCTGGTGAAGAGGAAGGGTGGGGCAAGGGGGTCATGCCAGTTTTTGGTCAAAAACTTCTGAACACTCAGCATGGTGTGGGCAGGTTTGTTCACAAATCAGCCATTATGAAATGGGCAAATACATTGAAAAGGTCTTTAAAAAAATTCACTGAAGCCAAATGCAGCCTCTCACAACAACACCAGCTGGTACACTGATACAGATGGGTTCCTAGAGCACTCATTTGGTGAGGAGACCTGTACTACAAGGAGTCTGCCATCCAGAAGATAGTTTCGTTTTTTTGGCATGCCCCCTCATATTTGTAATAGCCAAAATCTGAAAACAATAAAACTGTCCTTCAATGGATGAATGGATAAACAGCTGTGGTATATTCATAAAATGAAATACTATTCACCAGTAAAAAGGAATAAATTATTGATACACAAAACAATCTGGATGAATCTCAAAAACACTGCACTGAGAGAAGCCAGTCACAAAAGGGTACATACTACCCAATTCAATTTCTTTGACATTCTAGGAAAGACAAACTATGGTGACAGAAAGCAGATCAGCAGTTGTTAGAGACAGTGTGAAGATGCTGTGGTACGACTGTGAAGTGACAACAAAGGGTTTTGGGGGTATGATGGAACTATTATGTATTCTTGTAGTGGTGGTAGTTAGAAAAAAAGCCAGTTTTACCGTATTATTATTTTAAAAATAAAATTAATTTTTAAAAAGAGACAACAGATTCAATTCAACTAGGGTATCATGAACACATATCTGTAAGTAAACTATTTTCAAAGGATTCAAATCACCTTAATTTAGAAAAAATTTATTCTCACTCAAGGGCTTATTGATTTTAGAGAAAGGGGAAGAGGGAGGGGGGAGAGAGAGAGAGACAAAGAGAGAGGGAGAAAACCATCAATGTGAAAGAGAAACATCAATTGGTTGCCTCTCTTATGCACCCCGACCAGGGAACGAACCCACAATCTAGGCATGTACCCTGATCAAGAATCCAACCTGCAACCTTTTGGTTTACAGGATTACACTCCAACCAAATGAGCCACACCTGCTAATTGCATTAAATAATAAAATCAAGTACATCATAAAAGTCATAGTGCAATATTTCTAGATTGTCTGGATTTATATATTTTTTCCATGACACCTAAAATAATTTTCAAAGTTGCTAAAATACAAAGTTAATCTATATCAAATTTCTGTAGTTTATATAACATAATGAAGAAATCACTATCAAATGCCATATATAGTCCCTAGTAGAATACTGAATAAAAAAATCTATAAATAATATTTTGGGAAAATGGGAGAAATCTAAATATACACTGAACTGCATAATAGGTGATATTATAATATCAATAAATTTCCAACGTAAGGGTATTTTGAATAATGACCTTATTTTTAGAGACACATACTGAAGTATACAGGGGTAAAGTACCATAATTTACTCAAGTGTTTTCAAATAGAGAAAAAAAGTGAAACATAGATTTATACAGATAAAGCATATATTATAAAATATTAACAATCATGAATCTAGATGTAAAGTGAACATATGTTCATCTTACTGTTCTCATCATTTCTAAAAATGAAAGTTTTCACAATAAAGAAACAAAAAGTTAAGGCATAACAATAACTATAAAAATGTGAACATAATGGATTCATGATCAAATAAATTTAAGGTAGTATTTATAACCTCTATTGAGATGTAGAAATTTTTACATTTGAAAACTTGGTCTTATTGCTGTCCTGTGCCCTAATTGGCCTTCTAATGAAAGTGTAAATAAAATCTATTTGACATAAGGCTTTATGAACATCTACCATAGAGATAAAGGTCCTGTACCCCACAAAATGTTATCCAAATGTCAAATACTACTTGGTATCATAATCCTTCATAATGAGGCTCTTTAAAAAATTATTCATTGCTATTAGATTTCCAACCAGAAGTTGCAACTAAACCACTTCTCAAATACATAGCTGCTTTTCTAGATGGAATCATCTGTTCAGAGTCTAGTCTAGAGATGAAGAGTTTTTGTGCATTTATCCATAATAGCATCTTAAAATATTTTGTCAACTACAATTCCTACCTTTTCAGTGTTCTGAAATTTTAGTCAATTATCAGGGTATAAGAACTGAATACTCACTTTGGATTAGGCATTAGACCATAGTTTCTGTATAAGAAAATTTATGCATATTCTTTCAAGGTATACAATAAAATTGTAAAATGTAGTAGATAATGCATTGTTTATTCTTAGCACTGGGTTTAGAAGTAGATAGTTGCATGCATAATGTAATTTAATGACTATTACGAAGATCTCTCTCTCTCTCTCTCTCTCTCTCTCACACACACACACACACACACACACACACACACACACACCCCCTTCCCCACCAAAAACAATATGATTCCATTCTTTGTTTAAACTGCAGATAGTTCCAGAAGATGAACATGTTTCAGACCACTGGCCACTTAAATCTTTAGTAAACTGGCTGATCAGATCTTTTCCTGAGAAAAGGTTTAAGAAGAAGATATCATGAAGGTAACAAAAATAGAAATAAAAGGACAAGAAAAGGAAAGCAGAAGTAATAAAATTAAACTTTTTGTAGTATAGTAACTCAGAGTAGGCCTTTGGTAGTCTCTTACTGTACTCAAGGTCATTTTATAATCAAGTTCAAGATAGAGGGCTGCAGAATATTTAAAGTTGGATCCAATATCATTGACCTATTACATACAACTGTTCTAGTTAAAATTGTGAGTTACTTTTTTATTCAGATGATTAAAGTTGAACAAGCTTGGAAGCCTGTAGAAGAAAGGATGAGAAGCAGTGTAAATAACAGGCAGAGTTCTGAGAATAAGACTAAAATGTAACTGTTTCATTTAAAATAACAATATAGCTAACATTTATTCTTTACCAACAATGATTCACTTATATTGATGTGGTAAATATTAAATTCTAAAATTTTCACTTTTGACAAGACAAGGTAATACAAGAAAAATACAAAAAGAAAAAGAAGTCAAGATTTTGTAAGGTATTTTTAAGTAATTAAAGTGCCTTTATATGGAAAGGTGAGTTAGCTTTTCTGGGTGTTCTAGCAAAGGGAATTAGAACAAACAACAAGAAAATTGGCCCTCAATATAAAAGAGGTTGCAGTCATTTTTTAAAGGAAAAATAAATGGAATATGTTACTGTGAAAAGCAATGAATTTTGTCTAAGTGTCTGAATAGAGACCAGAGCACTATTATGGTACTCTTAAATGAGAGTGGGGACCCACTGAGACAGGAAAAACAGAGATTAAAAATCAACCAAAACTATACATTGGAGCAATTTAAAAAAAAACGAAAAACAAAACAAAACCCAACTCTACATAGGATAACTTGTTCAGGGCCCACAGATCAAGAGAGGCAAGTCCCCCTGGTGTGTGCTCACAAGGCATGAACCAACTAAAGCAATGTGCAGGGTTCTTCCAATGTGAAGGCAGTGACTGTGTATCACACAGAGTAATTGGTTGGAAACAAACAAACAACAACAACAATAACAACAAAACCTCCTAACTCTAGCTTTACTAAGCAAAAAAGGGAATAAACTTAAGAAATAGAAGCTTGGAAAAACAAATAAACACCAAGAAGCCAGGGTTTGAAGGTAAGTGGAAACAAAATCAACCCCACAGGCAGCAGGAAAAATGATCAGATTTTAGTGCTACAGCATGGCTCGCTATTTACTACACATTACTCCAAACTCAGGCCACCACCATGGTTGCTGGATATCATCACCATTGCTTCCATTAATGAGTACTAACAGGGGAGGGACACTAGATGGTAAGAAAACCACAATAAATTTCTACAGTAAGATTTATACAGACTGAGAGGTGTATTCAGTCCTATCTAACTGGGACAGCATCCACAATGCAATGGCCTACAAATTAAACTGCACACACTTGTCTAGTGTTTCGGCTAAGGCTCATTCATGACAATTCCTTTCCTTGGGGTTTTTCATATTACTTGGGAAATAATTTGTGATATTTCTTTGAATTTTAAGATAAAGTATGTTACCCAAGAACTTGTATTTGTTTCTGTTAGATGCTCAGAAGGATTATCAATCATAGACTATTTTAAACTAAATTCACATATTTAAGATTTTTTGTAGAGTTCAGGTGATTCGAATTCTAAGGTGAGTTTACAGTTACAATGTCTCAGAGACTTTTCTTAAATCCCTGTTCTGTCCAACTCTAATGCATGTTTCTTTCCAGTTTCAAGTCCTCTGGGAAAGGGGGAGGGGGGAGGCGGGGAGAGAGAGAGAGAGAGAGAGAGAGTGTGTGTGTGTGTGTGTTGGGAGTGGAGGAAATTACATATTTATTGGAATGCTATTCAAAAAGGAAATATGAAATGAGCACTCAATAAAACATGTATTCATGAAATGGCTAGCTAAAGACATTAATTTGTTGGAGTTATAAAGATAATATAAAATGATTACATTAGGAGGTGGTGAGGAGCAAACTTTCCTCTTAATGTTTCTAACAGAACTTTCTGAGATAATTAAAGCAATGATTTTGAACATAAGTTTACGAAACAGAACTCTAGACTTACATACACTTATTATGGGAATAAATACATTGAGTAAAGATATTTCATTTGTGTTTAGTTGAATTAGGAATTAAAAGATTTTTAATAAAATAATGTTTTCTATAATGGATTTAAAACTTTTTTTAAATTATATTTTATTGATTATGTTATTACAGTTGTCCCATTTCTCCTCCATCATTCCCCTCCACCCTGCACACCCCCTCGCACCCACATCCCCCCTTTAGTTCATGTCCATGTGTCATAAGTTCTTTAGCTTCTACTTTTCCCACACTATTCTTACCCTCTCCCTGTCTATTTTCTACCCACCATCTAGGCTACTTATTCTCTGTACCTTGTCCCCCTCTCTCCTCCTCCCACTCCCCTGTTGCTAACCCCTCCATGTGATCTCCATTTCTGTGGTTCTGCTCCTGTTCTATACGTTTGCTTAGTTTGCTTTTCTTTTAGGTGTGGTTGTTAATATCTGTGAGTTTGCTGTCTTTTTACTGTCCTATCTTTTATCTTCTTTTTCTTAGATAAGCCTTTTAACATTTCATATAATAAGGGCTTGGTGATGATGAACTCCTTGAACTTGACCTTATCTGAGAAGTGTTTTCTCTTCCCTTCCATTCTAAATGACAGCTTCATTGCACAGAGCAATCTTGGATGAGGTCCTTGCCTTTCAAGACTTCAAATACTTCTTTCCAGCCCCTTCTTGGCTAGAAGGTCTCTTTTGAGAAATCAGCTGACAGTCTGATAGGAACTCCTTTGTAGGTGACTGTGCCCTTATCCTTTGCTGCTTCTAGAATTCTCTCCTTCACTTTAATTTTGGCTAATGTAATTATGATGTGCCTTGGTGTGTTCCACCTTGGGTCCAACTTCTTTGGGACTCTGAGCTTCCCGGACTTCCTGGAAGTCTATTTCCTTTGCCAGATTGGGGAAGTTCTCCTTTATTATTTATTCAAATGATTTTCCACTTCTTGCTCTTCCTTTTCCCCTTCTGGTACCCCTATAATTCAGATGTTGCGATGTTTAAAGATGTCCTGGAGGTTCCTAAGCCTCTCCTCATTTTTGTGAATTTTTGTTTCTTCCTTCTTTTCTGCTTGGTTGTTTCTTTTTTCCTTCTCGTCCACTCCATTGATTTGAGTCCCAGTTTTCCTCCCATCTCTATGGGTTCTCTGTGCATTTTTCTTCATTTCACTTATTGTAGCCTTCATTTGTTCATCTAATTTGCGACCAAAATCAACCAATTCTGTGAACTTCCTAATCACCAGGGCTTTAACTGTGCATTTGATAGGTTAGCTACCACTGCTTTGAGCTGTGCATCTGATAGGTTGGCTATCTCTTGGTCACTTAGATGAATTAGCTCTGGGGTCCCAATCTGTTCTCCCATTTGAGCCATCCTTATTTTTTTTTTTCTTTGTTTTGTTTTGTTTTTTTCTGGTCTGGTCGTGGGTGTTACCTAGTGAGGAGCGGAGCCTTAGGTGTTCACCAGGGTGGGACAACCCAGTTGCTGGGTTGTGATGCTGAATGTGGGGCAGGGTCCAGAGGGAACAACGGTGCTTGCTCTGCTCTCTCTTGGATTCTAGTCCTTTCCACCACTTTCCCCAGGCTAATTGGCCATTCTGGCACTGATTTCCACGTGGGCAGGCTCATGCCCATTCTAGGACCCTGTGTGTCTCTCCAGTGAACTCTCCCGTGAGGCTGGGATTCTCTCCCGGCACCCCAACCCCCACAAGTGTTCTCAATCGGTGCTTTTTAGGCTTTGTTTACCGGCGCTGGGGCCCTGCATTGTGCAGTCTCTCTCGTTGCCCATTTTTGCCTGGTTTGTCTGCGTGCGAATGTGTGACCGTGGTCAGTCACCTTATGGGACTTGCTTGGTCCGCTCATTGCCTCGCTTGGTCTGCTCGTTCGTTGCCTCCCTGCGCTCGGTAACTGCTGCCTGTGAGCCCGGAACCATCAGCTACTGCTTCTTCCCACCACGACCCCTCTCCACCAGCTGCCGACTCTGCCCCTTTTACTGGTCTGGGTGAATCGTTGTCAGACTTCTGTACAATTCAATCCTCTATCTGTTCTGGGTTGGTTTTTTTTTGGTTCTATATTTTTGTTTTGTCCTTACTCTTGGTTGTGAGAGGAGGCACAGTGTGTCTACCTATACCTCCATCTTGGCCGGAAGTTGATTTAAAACTTTTTTAATGAAGGTAATGTAATGTTTTCCAAATAAGCTTAATGTAATGTTCTTCAAATAACCTTTTTGCATACTTTATTTCTCCTCAAAGCAAGACCCATGCTATAAAAAAGTCAAGTCAATAATGCAAAAGTTTTCAAGTATTTCCATTTTTCAAATTGTAGTCTAAAATACTTATGGGTATTTAGCAGAGCAGATGGCTTCAAAGGATAAATATTTGTAACAACTATTTAAATAGAAACTATACCCTTTATAATAGAATAACTTTATAATAGAACAACTTCTGTGACAACAGACTGTTCTTCTGTAACTATTCTGAGGTAGGAAGAAAATCTGTTTTAGTTTAACACTTTAAAGGAGAAAGATAGTTTTGAATTAACAGTGCTTTGATTCTAACTTGAGTTTTGTCACTCTTTTGGAGTAATATTTAAAAATGACTATGGAATAACTAACAAATGGTATCTCCTCTTATACCCCAGTATATTTTCTGAAAATTTTCTATAGTCTTAGAAGAGTCAGATTTATTTTTAGGCAAGTTTCACCATTTAAAATGTTCCTTGGAGAATTGGGAGTTTCTTAGGTATGGCCAGGGCATTCAGGGTCCTAATTCCACCTCTGGGAAAAGTGATAGCAAATCCACATAGAACAGTTCTAAGGTTTGTGACTTGCTTCTGACTCTAGTGAGCACAGATTCCTGTAAGGATCTTCCAGAAAATCAAATGGATTGTCTTTTTGTACTATGGCAAACTAAGATATTTGGTTAACTCCCCTCCTATTATACCACAATTAAAAATGTTGAAGATATACAAGGTGTGTCCAGAAGGTATCTAGCCATGTAATAAGAAAACTAGAGACATTTATTAAAGAGAACACAAGCTACAAGAAACATTGTACATAGGACAATGATGGTTCAGTCCCCTTCAAAGTGAGCGCCTTGAGGCCTCACACAGTTCTTCCAATTGCCATCAGCTGCCCCATCCTATTTTCCTGAATCTCACTGACTCTCTGAAATCTCTTCCCTAGTTTGGGGAAAAGCCAGAAGTTGCAGGGAACCAAATCCGGGCTGTAGGGGAGCTGAGTCACCTGGGTGATTTGAGGTTTCACCAAAAAACTCTGCAAGACATGTGATGCATGAGCAGGCACACTGTTGTGACGAAGCTGCCAATCACCAGTTGCCCATAGCTGTGGCTTTCTGAATTATCCAAATAGTTTCTGTGCAGAGGAATGTTCAAGTATGATGCAAAATCTGATGCAGATTTGTTGCTCTACTCGCTCACTCATTTTGAATGTGATGGCCACACACTGCACATGATTATTCAACCCATCTACTGCCCCCCACTACCTAGTACAGTGAAGTTGTCATTGTTTTTGCATACGTATTCCAGTCCACTGTCCTTGGCTGCCAGGTTATATCAATGTTGCATAAATGGTTCTTGTTATATTAATGAGACTTTTTCCAGACAGACTAAAACATGTGTGTGTGTGTGTGCTTACTGAAAACTAAATTTTTTTTTACAAGACCAGAAAATAAAAGGAGGTAGAAATCCAGATAAATAAAGAGATCTGGGGTCAGTATTTTCTAGATCCTGGTGGCACCTGATGATATGTAGTTTAGAGTCTGTGTATTAAAGAGCCCCATTCTTTCTTTTTTAAATTTTATTTTAATTGTTGTTCTTATACAGTTTTCTGTCTTCTACTCCCATCCCAGCCCACCGTCCCAGCCCTCCCCAGCTCCCTCCCATTTCCACCCGCCCCTAGCTTTTGTCCATGTGTCTTTCATACTTGATGCTCTAAACCCTTCCCTGGATATTCCTATCCCTCTCCTCTCTTGTTCTCAATTTCAGTGTCTTTGGTTATATTATGCTTGTTTGTTTGTTCTGTTAATTAGGTTCCTGTTAAAGGTGAGATCATATGGTATTTGTCTTTCACCTCCTGGCTTATTTCGCTTAGCATGCTCTCCAATTCCATCCATGCTGTCTCGAAGGGTAGGAGCTCCTTCTTTCTTTCTGCTGCATAGAATTCCATTGTGTAAATAGTTTCTTGATCCATTCATTTACTGATGGGCACCTAGGTTGCTTCCAACACTTGGCTATTGTAAATTGTGCTGCTATGAACATTGGGGTGCATAGGTTCTTTTGGATTGGTGTTTCAGGGTTTCTAGGATATAATCCTAGCAGTGGAATTGCTGGGTCAAAAGGTAGGACCATTTTTAGTTTTCTAAAGAGCCCCATTCTTAAGCATAGGAATTCAGAATTCAATCTGGACATGAAGGTCTATTATATAATCCACATAGAGTCAAGAATCTCTAAATCATAAACTACTAAAATTGAACAAATAAACAAAACCCAAACAGAAAGTTGACAGTGATACAGGCTCATCTGCCTTGGATCTGGATAAAACAGAAAAAGAATTTAAAAAAGAAAAAAGGCTCCTCTTAGAATTAACAACCACAACTCCACACTTATGAAGGTTTATGACCTAATTCACACAACCCAAAAATGTGAAGTAGTTCCAGATTGTTACTGTCCTTTGTGTGCAGGGAGGAATAACATTTCTCATAAAGGAATGAACTCCATACATTCCAAAGTCAACAAATAAACAAATGAAAAAATACCACAAGGAGTATATACAGAAAAAACAAACTATAGAAACTGACCTGAAAATATAAGTATTAGAATTATTAGATATAAGAATTATTAGATAAAGAACATTAATATACTTAATATGCCCAGACAAAGTACTAAATGTAGGAAAACTAGGCAGATTTGAAATAACCAATCAGACATCCATGAATGAAACATATTATAAATATGTTAGGAATGGGGAAGAAACTAAGGAAATGGAAGAAGATTAGAGATGGAAAGTAAATTCAGGTCTGAAGAAAAGACAGAGAATGCAGCAAAAGGAGCCAAAATATAGAAAATAAAAAACAAAATGAAAAGATATGGAGACTGGTAGAGATAGTTCAAAATACTGAAGAAGTTATAGAAGGAAACAATAGAGAACAAATAATAAAAGGCCTTTTGGGGGCTCCAGTAATGTCTTCATGCTCTGTAAGCATGAAGGCACGAACACATTCAAAGCAAAAAATTCATAGTGAAAAGTTAACTCTGCAGTACTTGACTTCTAGGGATTATTAAATTGTAAATGATCAAACTTACCTATGTATACACTAAAATAATATTTACTGATTGTCTGTTATGGAAATAAGGCTAGCAATTACACTTAACAAAACTAATAATCCAGGAAATTATACTCAAAAAAAACCCCAGCATATACAATTGGGACTAAGAATTAACATAAAAATCCTACCTTTAGTGTTTACTTCCCATCCTAAAATCTACAACATAAATTTTGTTACCTTGATCCTCTACCCAGTTAATTCCCTGAGTTGAAAATAATACCTTAAGAATTACCTCAATAAGCCTTCATTATTACAGGGTTCCCATAAACAGGAAAATTGTTGGTCCCCCACCATAAAAACAGCATAAGCTTTGGAACTACCTTTAAGTACTAGCTTCACTCATTTATCTGTGTAGCCTTGAGCAAAATATTTAATCTTTGACCTTTGGTTCTTGCCTATAAAATGGAAATAATATCACCTATATCTCAGGATTGTTGAAGTATTAAACAAGATTTAAAAATAATGTCTATAACACAGTAAGCACCCAGTAAGCTTCCATGGTACTCCATACACCACTTACAAACAGCAATGTCTTCTAGAGTGGTTCCCAAATTTTCTCAGTTCCAGGTACTCTTAGAATCGAAATAATTATTTAATAATTTCTTACTGATTTTTAAAAATCTTTACCTGAGGATGTGTTTTTATTGATTTTTAGAGAGAGAGGAAGGGGAAGAGAGAAAGCGGGAGGGAGGGAATAAGAAGAGATAGATAGATAGAGAGAGAGAGAGAGAGACACTGATGTGAGAGAGAAACATCAATCGGTTGCTTCCCGTACACATCCTGAGCTGAGATGGAACCCGCAACCTAGGTATATGCCCTACCAGTGATCAAACCTGCAACCTTTGGGTGTACAGAAATGAAGCTCCAACAACTGAGACACCTAGCAAGGGCACAATATTTTTTTTCATGTCATTCCCAAGTCAAAAGAACTGCTGTCTTATTTATTAAATAGTTAGGTCCAAACAAATTAATACATTTTTTATGTCCTAACAAATTAGTTGCTATTGAAAGAAAAATGTTTTAATTTCTTCATTAAATAACTGCAATTACTTACGAATGAAATGGGTGTACCTTTGAACCCTGTACATATTCTGAAACCTGCAGTATCTGCTTTTTATCACAGTAGCCACTGGTATCATCACAAAAAACAGGGCATCATCAAAAGTACACTCCAATGTTGAAACTGAACCATCTTGAGCCAATAATTTGTGTGGTATCCAAATGATGTTGCTCAGTTTCCCTCAAAATTAACTATCTTGTATACTGCCCCTAAGAGTTTGCTATGGCAGCAACGTGAGGCAGGTACCTGTGCAGTTGTCCAAGATGGCAATATAGGAGCCTCCTGGACTCACCACCTCTCATGTACACACTGAATCTACAGCTACACACAGAGCAACTCTCTGGAATAAATACAGAAACTAGCTGAGTAAATTCTACACATCAAATAACCATGTAAACGGACCTCAAAATGGATTTCATGACAGCCTCAACTAATGGAAGTCTCTAAAAATGAAAGTGGTGTCTTTTCTTTTGTTCAGTTACAGTTGTCCCAATTTTCCCCATTGCTCTCCCTGACCCCACCCCTCCCACTTCCACAGTCAATCCCTACCCTGTTGTCCATGCCCATGGGTCATTTATAGTTGTTCTTTAACTAGGCCCTTCCTCTTCTTTCCTCCCTTATACCCCTCCCCCCTCCCCTCTGGTCCCTATCAGTCTGTTCCTTATTTCCATGCCACTGGTTCTATTTTGTTCATTTGTTTGTTTTGTTCATTAGGTTACACTGGTGGTGGCTTAAACAACCACAAAGTTTTAAGAGAAAATCAAGAGCTCATCCTGGCCTCATTAAAAAAAGTTCATCTCCTACACAAGACCACTCTATCAGACTGGGATAGGTGTTATTTTATTTACTGCATTGAAATCAATACAGTCAAGGAAAATGGAGATACAAAAGAGTATGTTACAAAAAAACAGAATAATACTTCTAAAACAGACTAATAAAATGAAGATAAATTATGAACCTAATAAAGAGTTCAAAATCAACCTAGGTGCCATCAGTAAATGAACGGATCAAAAAACTATGGTACATTTACATAATGGAATTCTATGCAGGAGAAAGAAAGAAGGAGCTTCTACCCTTTGCGACAGCATGACTAGAACTGGAAAGCATTATGCTAAGCAAAATAAGCCAGGCAGTAAAAGACAAATACCATATGATCTCACCTTTAACAGGAACCTAAACAACAAAACAAACAAACAAGCAAAATATACCCAAAGATATTGAAATAGAGAACAGGCTGACAGTGACCAGAGGGGAGGGGGAAGGGAATTTCAGGGGAAAAGGGGAGGGGTTTGCAGGAATAAGTATAAAGGACACATGGACAAAAACTTAGGAGGGGTGGAAATAGGAGGGAGATAAGGGAGGGCTGGGGGGGAGGGCTGGGATGGGAGTAAAAGAAAACTGTACTTGAGCAACAATTAAAATAAAATTTAAAAGTTAAAAAAAGAAAAAAATTCAAAATCATGGCATAAAGATGTTCACTGAGGTCAGGAGAATAATACATTAACAAAATCAGAACTTTAACAAAGAGACAGAAAACATAAGAAAACACCAAGCACAGGGTTGAAAACTACAAAAACTGAACTGAAAAATTCTACAGAAAAGGTTCAACATCAGACTAGATAATGTGGAAGAAAGGATACGCACACTTGAAGAATGAACAGTGGAATTCATTTGATCAAAGGAACAAAAACAAAAAAGAATGAAAGAGAGTAAAGATAGCTTAAGAGACATATGGGACAATATCAAGTATACCATATACACATAATACAGGTCCCAGAAGGAGAGAAGAGAGAAAGAGGAAGAAAGCTTATTAAAAGAAATAATGACTGAAAACTTCTCCAATGTTGGGAAAGAAAAAAAAAAAAATCTAGACCAGGAAGCTAATTCCAAACTGACTCACACTAAGACACATTGTAATTATATTGTCAAAAGTTAAAGACACAAAGAGAATCTTAAAAGCAGCAAGAGAAAAAGAACTTGTTATATATAAGGGAATCCTGTAAAACTATCAGCAGTATGTAAGCAGCAACTTTGCAGGACAGAAGGGAGTGACACATTATACTCAAAGTGCAAAAAGAAAAAAACTGCCAAGCAACAACACTCCACCCAGCAAAGATGACATTCAGAACTGAAGGAGAGATAAAAAGTTTTGCAGAAAAGCAAAATAAAGGAGTTAATCATCACTAGACTGACTGACAAGAAATTTTAAAGGGATTTAAGCTTACAACTACCATGGAAAACACTGTGGCAGTTCTTCAAAAATTTAAACACCAAATTATAGGATAAGCATTTTTATTTCTAGGTACACACCCACATGAATTTAAAGCAGGGTCTCAAAAGAGATATTTGTACACAAATGTTCATAGCAACATTATTCACAATAGCTAAATGTGGAAGTAACCCTGAATGGATAAACAAAATGTGGTATATGCATACAATGAAATATTATTTAGCCCTATAAAGATATTTTGACATATGCTACAACATGGATGAACTTTAAAGACAATAGGCTAAAGAAATAAGCTAGCCACAAAATAACAAATATTATATGATTCTACTCATATAAGATTTCTGGAGTAGTCAAATTCATAGAGACAGAAAGTAGAATGCTGCTGGATATTGGAGAGGAGCACAGAATGGGAGTTAGTGTTTAATGGGTTCAGAGTTTCATTCGGGGAAAATGAAAACATTCTCAAGTTGATGATGGTGGTAATTTCACAACAATATGAATGTACTTATATCATTGATGAACACACTAAAAATTTAAGATTGTACATTTTATGTTATGTATAAAAAATTGAGGATAAAGAGGGATCAGCCACTTCAGAGAACATTTTTGCCCTTCCTTAAAATAGTAAATACTGTTACCTCATTACCAAGCAATTCCACTCCTTATTATGTATCAAAGAGAAAATAAAACATACTTCCCTATTAAAAAACTTTACAAAAATGCTCACAGCAGCATTACTCATAATATCAGAAAGTGGGAAAACCCCAATGCCTGTTGACTAAACAAATATGGTTACGTCCACAGAATGGAATACTATTTGACAATAAAAAATAACAAAGTACTGATATATACTACAACATAGATATTCTTTGAAAATACTGTGTTCAAAGAAAAAAGCCAATCACAAAAGAACATATTTTGAGTGATTTAATTTATGAAAAGTATCCAAAATAGGCAACTACATAGACACAATGAATAAATTAATGGTTGCTTAGGATAGTGAAGATGGGAGAAAATGGGGAGTGACTGCTAATGATTAAGGGCTTTGTTCTGAGGTGAGGAAAATATTCTAAAATCTATAGTGGGACTGTTGTACAACTCTGTGAACACACTAAAAACCACTGAGGTGTGTACTTTAAATGGGTGAATTTATGGTATGTGATTTACATCTCAGTTAAAAATAAAACTTTAAAATTTTCAAAAAGATAACTATGAAACACTCCCTGCTTCCCTCAAAGAAGTTAAAATACACTCACAAAGTCAAATCTATAACACTGTGTTCAGGTCCTGGCCAGGTGGCTCAGCTGGTTAGAGAGTTGTCCCATGCACCAAATGGTTATGGGTTCGATCTCCAGACAGGGCACATACCTAGGTTGCAGGCTCTATCCCCAGTTGGGATGTGTATGGAAGGCAACCAACTGATGTTTCTCTTTCACATCTGTATTTCTCTCTTCCTCCCTCCCTCCCTCCCTCCCTTTCTCTCTCTCTAAAATCAATAAATGTATCCTCAGGTGAGGATTTAAAAAATTAAAAAAATAAAATACTGGATTCAGTTCTTGCTATTACCACCTTAAGGGAAACACAAACTACAGCTTATTCTGGGGGCTTTCTCAAATTTAATTAATCTTAAATCATTGATTTGAATAAATGAAAAACTAAATGTAAAAGTTATAAATAATGTATGTAATAAATGACCTAATTTTACCTTTTTTTTGGAATATAATATACTTTAGCAGGACAGACAACTAAGCTTTGGATAATATATTTTTAGCGATATCTGAAATTTCGCAAGCCACAGTCCTTTACAGGTATTCTCATAGCAAAAAGAGTACCCTGAATTCGATTTTATTACACGGTTACAAAAATTATTACAAGAAACATGCATACTTTATTCACCATTATTTTCCATATTAAATGACTCACAGCAGGTACTCAACTCAAATATACACTACCTGTTTTTTTCCTAAATTCATGGCTTACTGATAGAGGAGTGAATGTTTTCAGATAAGTATTTTAAAGTATCCTAATTGCATTTCATTTATTTATGCTAAAAAAAAAGTCAAGTCTTAATATTATGTTGCTTCCAACCTAAGTACACGGTAGGAATTTACACTCAATACCAGGTGCCTAAATGAAATTCTGACCAGAATACAAGTGTCACCTCACCCAATACTCTGTACTTCAGATAGTTTTCCAGTTTGATCACGCTCTTAGTGATCTATCAAAGAGAGAGGGATAAGATAGGACTTTAAAGAGAAAAAAAAATATCATCTTAACTTTTTTAATTACTGCCTTTTAAGAAATAAGTTAATTTACAACTGAATAACTCAAAATATTTATTTTCTCTACCAAAATCATGCTCTAAAGTTTTTCTCAAAGTGACCTGTTCAGAAAATATACTTTGAAAATGCTTTCAGAGATCTTCCTTGATTTCATTAGGAAAATATGGAATCCTTTCTTACTTATATCTGTTCTCAGTAGTCTGAGCAGTAAGTGCCTATAAATAAAAACCATGGGGATTAAGGAGGTCATCATTTCCTTTTGCTCCTTGAATTAGGTCTTTCATTATCTCACATTTACAAAGATGCTGAGGCTGCAGAGGGAACTGGCGTTGATCAAAGTTTAAATATAACCATAAGATCACCTGAGAGTAAATTTTTGTAACAGAACATGAACAAACGCTGAATGTTAGAATCAGAACTGTGTGAAGAGTGAGAGAAAGGCAGGTATTGCCAATATGTGTTCACTATGAATTGGATCTGTTCTCTCATTCTGTTACCCAAACTGATTTAGTCACTAAATCACATATTCATTCCTTCATTCATCTATTTTAGGAATATTTCTGGTGGGCCTACTAGGTATTAAAGTACTGTGGTGAGTGGTAGTGATACAACATTAAAAAGGAACAGTCTCTCCGCTGAAGGAGGTTATATTCCAATGAGAAATACAGACAGCACACAGACAGTGATAATACAATATAGGTAAAAGCTATAACAGATGCTGAACAAAAACAGGAGGAGCACACGGGAGATCACAGAGGACTCCGGGGGAAAAAACTCAAGCTCAATAAGCCTTCCCTCCTAAATGGAATACCCTAAATTTAAAAATTAGGCTTCATTCTAAACTTAATTTGCATCTATCTCAGAGGGCAAAAAAATATTAAGGTAATTTTCATTTACTACACTATTTAGGTAGCAGTAGAAAAATGGAGCAAGGAGGGCTGACTTCCTTGAAACTGTTGCCCAATAGTCTAATATTACGGAAATTTTCCCTGACGGGTAGAGGTAATTTAATTCTCCATAATCTCTCAAAAATAGTAATTTAGAATTTTTAAGCTCTAAAAAAATCTTTAAAAAATTGTGTCCCCTACTTTTTCTGTTCTCATTTTCTTCCTAATTTTGGCTGAGTCACAAGCAGGTGTTTCTTTAAAAGCTCATTAGGGAAGCATACTTAGCAAATTTCTTTACCTGCCTGTTTGAGTGTTTTCCTAACCTACAGCCAGCAATCCTCTGCTAAACAACCCATTCAGGAGTTCACACAGAGGACTGAATTGGGGCTTTTCTTTTTGCAGGTATTAAATCTCACTTTTAGTCTCTGTAGTCTCACTCCTTGGATACCAATATCAAAACAAAACCAAAGGAAACAAAAATTCTGTTTCCACCTAACAAAAATTGAGAAAAAATATATATATACGGTGAGAGAACAATTAATCAAAAACCATACACCTACAGGCCATACAGAAAAAAATATTTTAAAACATTTGAATATCTATTTTATTCTTCCATTTCAGGAATATTTCTGGTTGCCAGTAGTAAGAGGTAGTCATCATGTTTTTAATAAACTTAGTAACACAAATTGAAACCAAATGTAAAGTCATTATGCTGTACATCTTAAACTTATACAGTGCTGTATGCCCATTACATCTTGATAAAACTGGGAAAAAATTTAAAACTTTTAAAAATCAATGTATGTGATACCAAAACCAAGAAAGCCAAAGCTCAGGTGTTAAGTGGAACGAGCAGAAGTTGGGTTGTCAGGTGGCCCATTCATTACCTTAGCTAAATAACTTCGTTGGACTTTAGTTTATACAGCTCTAAGTTGACAGGATTAAACTAATCAAATATGACTCCCATGTAGGAAAGAAATTTTCACAAGTATTTTGGTTGACAGACCCTAAGATGTCCCCAACAATTCTCATAGCCTGGTATTCACACTCTTTGTGTAATCCTCAAGTGTGGGTGGAACCTGTGACTGGTTTCTAACCAAAAGGTTACTCCCGTGATTAGGTGACATATGGTAAAGATGATGAGAACTGTGGATGGAAATTTGCTAATACCCAGCAAAAACAGGATATTTAGTCATACAATCACAAGAACTCTGTCAACAACTTAAATTTGTTTGGAGCAATTCTTCCCCAGTCAAGCCTCCAGATAAAAATGCAACCTATAGAACTTTAGTTCGAGATGGCACATAGGTACACACATAGGTACTCACCTTCTTCCATAACCACGTCAAAACTACAGCTAAACTACAGAACCATCATGCAGAATCACTGGGAATATAGCTGAATGGAAATCCTACATCTAGGGAATTAAAGGAGCCACACTGAGACTGGTAGGAGGGGCAGAAATGTGAATTGGGCTGGTCCCACACCACTCGTGGCAATAAAAATCAGGAAGGATATCTTGGCTGTGGTGGTCTACCCTGAGGTTCAGGGGTCCCAGTCCCACACCAGGACCCACAGCCCAGGCTTCCAGTGCCAGAAAGAGAAGTCTGCATAACTTCTGACTGTAAAAACCAGTGGGGACTAAGGTTCAGAGAGACAGAACTTCTGGCAATTTCATCTAAAGGGCCCACACACGGACTTACTTGGACTCACTCCCTCTCGGTTCCAATGCTGGGAAAGTAGCTCAAAAGACACCAGGGACATATGCAGAGAAAACTGAATTGACCAGCATCAGGGCTAGAGTTGGGGATACAGCTTTATGCCAGAGGCCACTATACCTTAGATGACCCACCCCCTGCAAAGAGCTGGCAAACGGGTACCTTAGTGTCCACTGTCCTGGCTCACACTGTTCATCCTGCCCTTGTAATTCCCCGAGGCTCTCCCCCACCCAACTGTTTCCACTGGCTTTTCCATACTAATGGCCTGTCTTGGCTCGTGTTTCATATTTTCTTAAAATCTCTCAAATAAGCAGCATCTGGTCTCCACATGCCCCATACCTTTCACTAAGTGGCCTCAGACCCCGTACTAGCAGCAGATGGCCTTGGTTCAGAGTTTGGCCTTCCAAACCCAGTACAAGTAGCAACCATCTGCACATCACTTTGTAGTTCATGCTTTGGCAGAACACAGGAGGCGGCAGAACACAGGAGACGGTTGACCTTGGCCTCCACTTACTGACAGATGCCAGAGTCAATACACAGTGGACAGCTTCAGGCCATGCCAAAGCATCAAAACCCAATGCCCTCTACAAGTGACACACTCAACGGGTGGGCACCAGAGTCCTGCTGATGTAACTCCTGCTCTCTGGGATAGGCCCCTGCACAACTGATCCTCCACAGAGGTTGAAGGTCAGTGGGCAGTGGTCATAGACAGTCCTTGCACCCAATTAGCCTGGGGATAAAAAACTCCCTTTGATTTGGCAATAGTAATGAAGGCTCAACTACAAGAGGAGGGTGTACATAGCCCTCTGTGTATGGGGGGCAGGGCACACCTCACGTGCCAAGCTTGGGTGATCAAGCAGGCTGTGCCACTAATGTAGAACATCTACTACATTAGGTCACTCTATTAAGCCTAGGAGATGTAGCAGCTCTACCTGTTACATAGAAATAAACACGGAGAGGCTGCCAAAATGAAGAAACAAAAAAACATGTCCCAGATGAAAAAACAAAACAAACTCCAGAAAAAGAACTAAACTAAATGGAGACAAGCAATCTACTAGATGCAGCATTCAAAACGCTGATTATCAGGATGCTCAAAGAACATACTGAAAACCTCAACAGTATAAAAAAGGACCATTCAGAAATGAAGGATATACTTATTGAAAGGAGGGATAATTTAGAGGAAATCCAGTACAGTAGAGTAGAAGAAGTAGTAGAATCAAATCAGCCATTAGGAACATAAGAAAGCAAAAAAGACCCAATCAGAACAGCAAAAAGAATTCAAAACAAATAAACAAAAAAATAAGGATAGTGTAAGGAGCCTTTGGGACAACTTCAATTGTTCCAACAACACATCACAGTCATGTAAAAGGAGAAGACAGACAGCAAGGAACTGAAAACACATGTAAAAAAACAATGACAGAAAACTTCCCTAACTTGGTGAAGGCAATGGACATATAAATCCAGGAAGTTTAGAGTCCCAAACAAGTGAACCGAAACAGGCCAACACCAAGACACATCATAATTAAAATGCAAAAGGTTAAGACAAAGTATCTTAAAAGCAGAAACAGAAAAGCAGTTAGTTACCTAAATGGAGCTTCCATAAGACTGTCAGCTGATTTCTCACCAGAAACTTTGCAGGCCAGAAGGAATGTAAGAAATATTCAAAGTGATGAAAAGCAAGAAACTACAACCAAGATTACTCTACCCAGCAAAGCCATCATTTAGAATTGAAAGGCAAAGAGCTTCCCAGACAAGAAAAAGCTAAAGGAGTTCATCATTACCAAACCAGTATGAGATGAAATGTGAAAGGGTCTTTTTTAAGAAGGAAAAAGATAAAAAATACCATATAATCTCACCTATAAGTGGAAACTAATCAACAAAACTAACAAACAAGCAAATATAACCAGAGACATTGAAATAAAGAACAAACTGACAGTAACCAGAGGGGAGTGGGGAAGGGAGAGGAGGATAAAGGGGGAAAGAATGGGAAGGGTTGTCAAGAACATGTATAAATGACCCATGGACAAAGCCAAAGGCGATGGGATTCAGAGTGGGAAGTAGGGATTGGTGGGGCAGGGGAGAATGGTGGTGGTGGGAGGGGGAAATGGAGACAATAGTACTTGAAAAGTAAAATAAAATATGAACAATAGAATGGCAATAAACAACATATCAATAATTGAATCTAAAAAAAAATAAACAAAGAAGCCTAACAGAAACAGACTAATAGATACAGAGAACTAACTAGTTCCCAGGTGGCAGATGGGTTGTGGGGATGTGTGAAAAATGTGAAGGGATTAAGTACAAACTTGTTGTTACGGAATTCTCCTGGTGATGCAAAGTATAGTGCAGGGAGTATATTCAATAGTATTCTAACAGCTCTATATGGGGCCCGGTGGGTGCAAGATTTACCAGGATGATTACTTAGTAAGTTATGTGATGTCTAATTACTGGAGTATACACCTGAAACTAATACAATAATATATCAACTATAATTGAAAAATAAAAACACAATTTAAAAAAATGCAACCAAGCCAATACCTAGATTACAATCATGGGTGACTATGAACAGAGAGGATCCAGTTACACCACGGTCAAAATCCTGACTCATGGGAACTGCAAGGTAAAAAATGTTTGTTGCTTTAAGATGGTAAGTTTGTGGTGATTTGTTACAGACAATGCAATTATTCATTTGTTAACTGAGCATCAGTGTCAGATATATCAATGAGTTCTGGAGTAATGAAATAAACTGATATCAAAATTTTGTTTTTAATTTTAACCTCCTAGATTCTTATTCATCTCCAGCTAAACAGGGTTGCTAAACTACATAACATACTCATGGAGTTCCCATTTTCCTCTTAATCTCTCCCTTTCTATCTCTCTCTCTCTTCTCCCTCCCCCGCTTTTTTTTTCCTAACAAAAAACTTAATTTCAGGGATCACCTCTTCTTGGAATACTTCCTCAGTGTTCCCATTAAACTTTTATATACCTCTAAATGAGACTCTTTGAATTCCTTCCCCTTTTTTGATTTATAGTGGTGAAGTTATTCTTCTTAGGAAATAAAGACGGAAAAACAGAAATAACCTGTTTTTATTCCACCTGCATCAGCCAGTTGAAATAGTAATGAATTCATCTGAGTCTTTTCACAATTACATGTATGTCTTATATAATTGATAAATGATAGCAGCAAATGGGAAACAACTATTATTAATTAACTGAATTATGTAATCTTTAAAATGATTACAGATGTTATTACCAATACCTCGCTAACTGAGATGCTATATACTCAGGCAAGAAAAATGCTCTATATTAAAGTAATAACACTTCTTGACAATGTATTAGTTCTTTAAGTTAACAACTGAGAAGCAAGTATAGCATGTATCTCTTGGTTTTATCACTCTTTTTTTCTGGGACCACCTCCTTCCTCATTTAATTAGGATATCTCGCCATTCTGGCAACAGGTACTTATACTACCACTAGTCAAACTTTTTAAAGTATATTTTATTGACTACACTATTACAGTTATCGAATTTTTTTACTCCCCTTCATTCTCCTCAGCCCTGCACCACCCTTCCCACCAGCATTCCTTCACCCCCTTAGTTCATGTCTATGGGTCATACATTTAAGTTCTCTGGCTCCTCTACTTCCTATACTATTTTTAACTTTCCCCTGTCTATTTTGTACCTACCATTTATGCTTATTCCCTGTACCTTTTCTCCCATTCTCCCCCATCCCCATCCCTGCTGATATCCCACCATGTGATCTCCATTTCTATGATTCTGTTCCTATTTTAGTTGTCTGCTTAGTTTTTGGGTTCAGTTGTTGAAAGTTGTGAGTCTGTTGTCTTTTTAATGTTCATATATTTGATCTTCTTTTTCTTAAATAGGTCCCTTTAACATTTCTTATAATAAGGGCTTGGTGATGATGAACTCCTTTAACTTGACTTTATCAGGGAAGCACTTTATCTGCCCTTCCAGTCTAAATGATAGCTTTGCTGGATAGAGTAATCTTGGACATAGGTCCTTGCCTTTCATGACTTCGAATACTTCTTTCCAGCCCCTTCTTGACTGCAAAATTTCTTTTGAGAAATCACCTGATAGTCTTATGGGCACTCCTTTGTAGGTAACTCTCTCTTTCCTCTTGCTGCTTTTAAGATTTTCTCCATATCTTCCATCTTGGGTAACTTAATGATGTGCCTTGGTGTGTGCTTCCCTGGGTCCAATTTCTTTGGGACTCTCTGGGCTTCCTGGACTTCCTGGAAGTCTATTTCCTTTGCCAGTTTGGGGAAGTTTTTCTTCATTATTTGTTTAAATAAGTTTTCAATTTCTTGGTCTTCTCCTTCTGGCACCCCTAGGATTTCGGGTGCCTAGCATTTAAAGTTGTCCCATAGGTTCCTAAGCCTCTCCTCATTTTTTTGAATTGTTGTTTCTTCATTCTGTTCTGGTTGAATGTTTACTTGTTCCCTCTGCTCCAAATTGTTGATTTGAGTCCCAATTTCTTTCCAGTCACTGTCCTTCCCTGTACATTTTCCTTTATTTCACTTCCCATTGTCTTTACTTCTCTATTTTGTGACCAAACTCAACCATTTCTCTGAGCATCCTGATTACCAGTGTTTTGAACTCGGCATCTGATAGGCTGGCTATCTCTTCATTGCTTAGTTATATTTTTGGAGCTTTGATATGTTCTTTCATTTGGGCCTCTTTTTTTTTTTTTTTTTTTTTGTCTCAGCCTGTTACATTCTAAGGGGCAGAGCCTTAGGTATTCACCAGGGAAGGGAAACCCAGGTCACTGTGTTGTGGTGCTGTATGTAGGGGAAAGTCCAAAAGGAAACAGTGTCACTTGCTCAGTTCTCGCTGGCTTTCAGTCACTTCCCCAGCTTCCCACAAGCAAATCAGGCCATTCTGGTCCTGAATCCTGTGTGGGCGGGCTTGTGTATGCTCTAGGATCCTGTTGGTCTCTCCAATTAACTCTCCTGTGAGGCTGGGAGTTTCTCCTCAGGGGGCAATTACCACAGGTTTCAACAGCCAGAGGTTTTGAGGCTTTATCTCCTTGTGCTGGAACCCTGGGTTACATGGTCTATCTCACTCCCTGGTTATTCCTCCCAGCTTATCGGCATGCAAATGTGGGACCACCCCATCTGCCAGTCGCTGCCTCACCTACTCAGTTCTCCAGCTGCTGCCTTGCCACTTGTGTACTCTCTACCCTGGCTGCCCAACTCTGTCCCTCCTACCAGTCTGAATAAATGTTTCTTCTTTAACTCCTTGGTTGTTGGACTTCCACACAGTTCGATTTTCTTGCAGTTCTGGGTTGCTTTTTGTTTTTAAATTTGTTGTTGCCCTTCTTTTCATTGTGTGAGAAAGCAAAGTATATCTACCTACACCTCTATCTAGGCCAGAATTCCTATGTCTAGTCAATTAATATAGCCTATACGTCTGGCCACAGTGTTTGGCCGCAGTGTGAGCACATGACCAGATTAACAAAATTAGAACTCTTCCAGGGGATTTTATGTTCATGGAAAAGCCTCACTACAAAGAGGGACTAAAGCTAAAAAGGACAAGAGAAGGTAACAGCAGTTGCAAAAACTCCTTAATTCTATTCTTTGAGGTTCCCACACCCATCCTTGTTTCTAAAGCTCTTTCTTGCTTGCATGAGAGGTACTCCTTATTACATAAGTCAATCAAGTTCCATTTTGCTGTCAGAGCTACTTTGACTTAGGTATGTGTACTCTGAAAATGCAAAAATCAACTAATTAAAATAACACACTATTTATTTCACTAAAAAATTCAAATACCAGATTTGACATCTATATGCCTCAAGTGGACAACTCAGATACTGTCCATCTTCAATCATGTTCCTTGATTATGAGAACAATTTCTGTTAAACATAATTGCTGAAGAACTTCAGATAAGCAGCTACTAGTGCTTTTCAATTAAAAAAATTCTAAAGTGAAGGAATCCTCAAAAGAATTATACACACATTCTCAGGAATGTACAGAATGATGGAAATGAGAAAAATCTTCTAAAAGTGAAGTAAAATTTCAAGTCTTTGTATTTGCAGTTCTTACAATAGAACATAGTACAATAATACCACAGCACCAGCCTAGATTAAGCTGAATTATCCCAATATACACTTTATAAACCAATAAATACATAAGCTAAAAAGTAATCAGTTTAAAATTATAAAAACATAGAGATATTATTATAAACAAGGCAGAACTGGTAGTTGTGTTAGGTTTAGCAGTACTATTGGCAGCAGAGCAAAATGAATGATCCATAAATTTTAAAATGCTGCCATTAGAAAAATGTAATTCCTCAGCAAATAAAATTAATTTACAGAATAACAATGATAACAATATAAAAAAATTTCTATTTTGTGCAATAAATATTAAAGGTCTCAAAGATACTCTAAATTGAAACAACAGACAATTAAAAAAATAACTAAATTTGGCTCCAGCCAAGATGTAGGCATAGATAGAAACACTTTGCTTCCTTACACAACCACAAGAAAGATAACAACGAATTTAAAAGTAATGAACAACCAGAAATGCCAGAAAATCAAACTGCGTGGAACTCTGACAACAAGAAGTTAAAGAACATTCACCCAGACCGGTAGGAGGGGTGGAGATGGGAGATAGGCAGCTGAGCGGAGAGGATGCATGGCAAGGTAGGGGACCACGCAGTTGAGGCGGGCTGGCTGAACAAGAAAGTAAAGAGTCAAAGCCAGCTGTAAAATACTGTGGGTGTCACCATGGCAGGAGAAACTCCCAGTCTCACAGGAGAGTTCATTCGAAAGAGGGGATAGACCAGAAAAACGAGCGGTATTGTTTCCTATCTGACCCCTCACCCACAGACAGTGCACCAACGCAGCAAAGACGGTTGCCCTGGCCTGGCGAATACCTAAGGCTCCACCCCTTTATAACATAACAGGTGCACCCAAAGAAATACGGCCCAAATGAAAGAACAGACCACAACTCCAGAAAAAGAGCTAAGTGACAAGGAGATAGACAACTTATCTGATGCGGAGTTCAAAACACTGATCACTGATAATCAGGGTGCTCACAGAAATAATTGAGCCTGGTTGCAAAATGAAGGAACAAATGAAGGCTACCCAAAGTGAAATAAAGCAAAATATATAGGGAACCAATAGTGAGGGGAAGGAAACCTGGACTCAAATAAGCAATTTGGAGCAAAAGGAAGAAATAAACATCCCACCAGAATAGAATGAAGAAACAACAATTCAAAAAAATGAGGAGAGGCTTAGGAACCTATGGGACAACTTTAAATGCTAGGCACCCGAAATCCTAGGGGTGCCAGAAGGAGAAGACCAAGAAATTGAAAACTTATTTAAACAAATAATGAAGAAAACCTTCCCCAATCTGGCAAAGAAAATAAACTTCCAGGAAGTCCAGGAAGCTCAGAGAGTCCCAAAGAAATTGGACCCAAGGAAGCGCACACCAAGGTACATCATCATTAAGTTACCCAAGATTGAAGATATAGAGAGAATCTTAAAAGCAGCAAGAGGAAAGGAGAGAGTTACCTACAAAGGAGTGCCCATAAGACTACAGCTGATTTCTCAAAAGAAATTTTGCAGTTAAGAAGGGGCTGGAAAGAAGTATTCGAAGTCATGAAAGGCAAGGACCTATGTCCAAGATTACTCTATCCAGCAAAGCTATCATTTAGAATGGAAGGGCAGATAAAGTGCTTCCCAGATAAAGTCAAAATAAAGGAGTTCATTACCACCAAGCCCTTACAACAGTAATATGAAAAGAAACACAACTATCAACAACTGAACCTAAAAAAACAAAAACAAAAACTAAGCACACAACTAGAACAGGAACAGAACCAGAGAAATGGAGATAGCATGGAGGGTTTTTGGTGGGGAGTTGGCGATGAAGAATGGGAAGGTACAGGGAATAATTGGTAGGCAGAAAATAGATGGGGGGAGTTAAGATTGGTATAGGAAAGAGAGAGGTCAAAGAACTTAGATGTACAATGCATGGACATGAACTAAGGTGTGGGGGGGATGCTAGATGCCTGGGGAGTCCAAGGTAGAGGGGTGATAAAGGGGAGAAAAAATTGGGAAAACTGTAATAGTGTAATCAATAAAATGTACTTAAGAAAAGAACAAAACAAAAAATAAATTAAAAAATTAACTAAATTCATCTATCTTAAAATTCAGTATGAGAATACACAGCTCTATGGAAAATAACCACTTCAAAACCACTGTTTATCCTCTGCTGACTGGCATTTTTAAGAAATTCAATTCACCATAGCAACCTGTCTTAACACCAGCTATATTTAGATATGATTGCTTTCCAGATGACAATCCTGCCTTCCTTCATATTTAATGCCATGATCCAAGGAACCAAAATATCATTCAATCAGATTGTAGCATGAAGACAAGTATACTAAAGCAGATTAGGCTGTGTTTCAGAACAATGAAAAGAAGAGTTTCCATCAAAGATGGTAAAATTTGTAAAGTACTTAAAGGTAAATAAAATTTTGATGTCTAATAAATTTACAATCATATACAAGTATTTTGTGCAATTTTATCTTTGTTCTTAAAGATGAAATGCTGTTATCAAGCACTAATGATCTACAATATGCACTTAAACTAGCAGGTTTACTGTTGCTGTTGTTGCTTATTTAATCACTATCCTGCATTTCCAACCTGGTATATTCTAATTTAAAGGTTTTTTAACCCAAAAGCAATCATTTAGATGAAGTACAACAAGATCAGTAGTAATACAGAGGAAATAATACAATACAAAATAAGAATGATAAATTGATTAAAATGTTGTTGTCAAGGAATTACTATGTACCTATTTGTACTTTATAATCTCCATAATGATAGTGAAAAGAATTTCTGTTGTACTAAATAAGTACCATATAGTTTTATACAGTTTACATCACAATATACCAAAGTATCATAATAATGAAACATAGATAATACCTTGTCTTTTTTTCCTAAGTAGATGAGTTGTATCAAAATCATTATTAAAGACAAGATGTGAAGAAGTGAAGTTCAATTAAAAATACCAAGAACATAATACCTTAGTCTCATAAGAATGGCTACAATCAAAAACCCCTGAAAACCCAAATGAACAAACAAACAAAAAATAACAAATATTGGTAAAGTAATTAGAGAAATTAGAACATTTGTGAATTGTTGGTGGGAATACAAAATGGTACAACTGTTAGAAAAAAACAGTATGGCAGTTCTTCAAAGAAATAAAAACAGAATTACCATATGACACAGCAATTCTACTTCTGGGTATATCACCAAAGAAGTGAAAGCAGGTTCTCTCAAGGAGATATTAGCACATGCATGTCCACAGCAGCCATTATCCATAATAGCTGATGTGCAGAAGCAACCCAGAATCCCCTGATGAATGAATAAAGAAAAGATGGCATCTTTTTTTCTTTTTCCTTCTTAAAGAAGACCTTTATCATTTCTTGTAATATTGCTTTGGTTGTTATAAATTCCTTTAGTTTTTTCGTGTCTGGGAAACTCTTTATCTGTCATTCAATTCTAAATGATAGCACTGCTGGGTAATCTTGTTGTAGGTCCTTGCTTTGCATCATTTTGAATATTTCATGCCAACTCCTTCTGGCCTGCAAAGTTTCCGGTAAGAAATCAGCTGACAGTGTTATGGAAGCTCTCCTGTAGGTAATAACTGCTTTTCTTTTTCTGCTTTTAAGATTCTCTGTTTGTCTTAACTTGCATTTTAATTACGATGTGTCTTGGTATAGGCCTCTTTGGGTTCATCTTGTTCGGGACTCTAAATTTCCTGGACTTGTATTTCTATTTCCTTTACCAATTTAGAGAAGTTTGCTCTTTTTTTTTTCCCCTGCAGAGATTTTCAATTCCTTGCGCTCTCTCTTCTCCTTTTGGCACCCCAAAGATGCAAATGTTGGAAAACTTGAAGTTGTCCCAAAGGCTCCTTATACTATCCTCATGTTGGGAACCACCCTGCCTGGTTTCAGAAGCTGTAATCCCCCATGGCTAAGGGTGAATTAAAAAGACCTTGGGACCCTAAACCACTAAGGAGACAAAGCTTATCTCCCTAGCAGGGGTGCCACCTCTGTCCCCTTTACTTTACCCTGCCTGACCCCCAGTGGATGACCAGTTAGCAAATGACAGGTAAGATTCCTCAAGGGAGGGACAACCTAACATAGGCATGGTCACCAAGGGGCCCTCAAGGAAGGACTTGGGGGGCTATAGAAAAAGGGGGTGATGGACCCTGGCACCCTTCGGCTTTGACATAGCCTGAGTCCTCATGCTGTTTGCAAGAAGTCTCCTAATCTCTTGGCTGCCTTACTTCCCCTACCCGACTTAAGCCTGAAACAATGCCTTAAGCTTGCAACAATGCTGGAGGTGGGTGCGGCCCTGTGCTGGAAAGGGTGAGTTCCCCTGGGGTGATCAGGCCTAAGAAAGAATGCATAAAATACTATGAAACCTACTTTGCTAAGAATGCTCTCAATTAAATGATAAGGGTCCAAGCAGTAAATGAGTTTGTTTCCCAAAGTTTTACGGCCCTTTGGCTATCTGACCCTGAATCAAAATAAGCTCTCATAGTTCTCTGAATGTTATCTATTGTTTGATCATTATTGCCTGGCATGATTAAAGAGCTTTACGTATACACCCTGTATTCCTATTCAAATTAAACCCAATAAAAGCCATTGAGGAACAGGCTCCTTGCCCTTCTCCTTTGAGAGATCAGCCACCTTTCCTCCCCAAGCAGATCATGTCTTGGTAAACTAGTTGTCATCCATGGCAGCTGGGGGGGCCCTGTGGGCAGAGCTCCCCCACATCCTCATTTTTTTTATTCTTTTTTTCTTTTTGCTGTTCTGATTAGGTATTTTCTGTTTCCTTATCTTCCAAATTGCTGGTTTAATCCTCTGCTTCATCTATACCATTTTTGATCCCCTGTAATCTATTCCCCATTTCAGTTAGTTATTCTTCATTTCTGACTCTTTTATGGTTTCCATGTCCTTTTTTATGCTGCTGACGTTCTCACCTAGTTATTATGAGCATCCTTATAACTATTGTTTTGAATTCTGTATCTGGTAGTTTGCTTGCCTATCTCATTAAGTTCTTTTTCTGGAGATTTCTCCTGTTCTTTCATTTGGGACCTGTTTCTTTGTCTCATTTTGACTCTCCCTATGTTTGTTTGTATGTATAAGGTAGAGCTGCTACATTGCCCAGATTGGTAGACTGGCCTTATGCAGTAGGTGTCCTGTAGGGCACAGTGGTACAGCCTCCCCAGTCACCTGAACTGGATACTTCAGATATAACTCCTGTGTGGGCTGTGTGCACCCTCCTATTGCAGTTGAGGCTTGATTCCTGTTGGCATGTAATTGGAAGGGATTGATCCTGTCAGGTTGTTTGGTTGTAAGCACTGTCCATAACCACTATGGAGGATCTGCTGTGCAAGAGCCAACCATACAGAGCAGACTTGCTTCAGTGGTGCTTTAGTGACCTTTGACCCATTCCTTGAGTATTCCACTCATGGAGGTGGTTGGGTTGTAATCCAGCATGGTCTAAAGATGTTAACTGGGTTTACTGGGTCTGGTGCCTTCTGGGAGGTGCAGACCAAGGTTAGCTACCACATGTACCCTGACAGAAGACACCAAGCATAAGCTAGAGAGCAATCTGCAAATAGCTGCCACTTGTGCTGGGCTTGGAGGTACCTGGGAGAGGTCAGCCTGTTAACTGAGGCTGGCTGGGCTAGTACCAGGTGTAGGTCCACAGATGCTGCTTGTTCGAGAGATTTTAGGGAAATTGGAAGCATGAGCCAAAGAGAGCTGTTGCTATGAAAAAGCCACTATAAAAGGCTTTTGTGAGCCCACAAGTTAGGTAGAGCAGGGAATCACGAGCACAGGGAATCAATGTGAGTCAGGTTGATGGAGACTCAAATATGGTGCCCACCTGCCCGCTCTGTTGGGGGAGGGTTTATCAAAGGTACAATAGCCTGTGCCATCACTTCTGTCAGGCAGAAAGCTACCCCCCCCGCCCAGGTCTAACTGAGATGTCAGATAATTCAGTTCCTCCTTGTGTGTCTGTGGTGCCTTTCAGGCTGCCTCCCCAGTGCTGAAGCTCAGAGCAAGTGAGTCCAGGTAAGTCTGCGCTCAACCCTTTAAGAGGAATGCATGGAACTCCAGACACCCTTACTCAGCCATAATCCTGTCTGGATTTTACAGCCGTAAATTTTGGGGACTGCTCTTCCCAGCACTGGAAACCTGGGCTGGGTGTTCTGGTGTGGGGATGGGACCCCTGGCTACTCAGGGGTGATCCTCCACTGACTAGATATCCCTCCTGATTTTTCACCACAAGATGCGGGTAGGAGACCAGCAGTTTGTGCATCTCTGCCCTTCCTACCACTCTCAGTGTGGCTTCTTCTTTACATCCTTAGTTACAGGATTTCTGTTTACTAGACTGCAGGCAGTTCTGAATAATGTTTGTTCTGTAGTTTAGCTGTAATTTTGATGTGGTTGTAGGAGGTTCCAAGTACCTCATTTATCCACTCCACTACCTTAACTGGAACTCCGCAAGAATAGAAAGTTTTGCTTAAGGTTTCACAACTTTCTCTTCTTCCATGGCATCATTAATTCATAGTGCTCACACAATATAGCTCACTCAGTTCATTCAAGCCCAATGATTTCTTCACTACTATAAAAGCAAAATCTTGGGGTGTGTACTACACACAGATAAATTATAGAGGGCATATCACATTATTTCAATAACTTGACCAGACTTAGAGTATGAATTATTCACTTTTGGTTCTGCCTTTTTATTCTGCTCTGAGGCCATAAACCCTTCAAACTTTACACACACACACACACACACACACACACACACACACACACACAATTAAGCTTTATCTCTGTACTTTGTCCAAAGAAATTCAGTACCTGCTCATTTATCTAATTAAGACATGCTACAGATTGCTGAGTGTCAATACTCACCATATAGTATGTGTTTTCCTAAGCCTAATTTTTTCCTTCTCCCTTTATTCTGTCTTCCTTTCTAAGAACATTAGTTATTACTTATTGAAATACCCGATTTTCTTTATACATCAACACCTTTCAGCATCAGCAGTTCAACAAATCTACCAGGCACAATAATGCAGAATGCATGCATTCAATATTCTAATATAACAATATTAGAATATATTATTATATTCTAAAATAATAATATTTTTGCTTGAGACATTTATTAAAATAACATAAATATACAATGTTTTCAACTGTTACACTAGACTGGAGTACTCATCAAGTGCCAGTGATTTTTTTAAGGAGAGGAGTTTTGTAAAAAAGTTATTTCCAACAGATTTCCAGCTCAATGTTGTAACAAAAAATTCAACTCCATATAATGTGCATGAATAAATGAACAAAGAGCAAAAACTTATGTCATGAGTCTAGCACAGAAAAGAGGTTGCTGGCTTCAAAATAAATCCTCAACCATGTGGTAGGTACTAAGTAAATATTGCTGTAAAATGATGACTCAGAATAAAATACTTCTTACCGTAACAACTGAAAAACATACATTGTTTTTTCCACACTGGGCATGTCTCTCCCTAAAGACTTTTACAAAGTAAGAAATATATCTCTAAAACATAAATTGGAGTCACTAATGGTAATTTTTCATAATTCTTAAATTAATGAAAGCTCTTTCTAAATCCATTGCAAGGGTTAGAAAAAGTCTTTTTTACTAAATTCTTACAGGGTAGACTAATGCCAACTTACAAGAATTATCCTAAATTAAAATACTATCTGGCTACTTCAAAACAGAAAATTCAAAATTATTTTGCCCCTCCAATGCAGTAATAATCTGAAAAAAATTTTCTTAGAATACTAAAATTAAATTTAGAATTTAGTTATAGGTTGCATGATAAATATTATTCTACATTCTGGAAAGAAGTACTAAATTCTCTCAAAACACTACAACTCATTATTATAATCCACTATTAAAGTATAATTCTTCACAGTTTTTATATCATTGAAGTCCACATAAGCACACTAGTTTTCACAATGATTGCACTAAACAGATATATAATCCTACTGTGCCAGAACTACACCTTACAAATAATACAATAATGAAATTATTTAATTTATTCCTTAAAAATTGGTAAAATCTTTCCAGAAAATTACAGTTTCCTCCCATATCCATAAGAAAAATAGAACTATTCATGCAAATAAGTATTATTCAATATTCATTTAGGAGGAATATTTACATTCACATATCTTAATTAAATATTTATAGCACTGAAAGGACAACTTTTAATCTTCATTGGAATTAAAATCATGGAAAAAGAATATTGGCAATTCTTTTGATGAAGAAAAGAGAGGTTAAGAAAAAAGTTGAGAGAGTTGATTTTGGAAAGTCATATCTGAACTGATTACACTAAAAAATTGAATGTTCAATTATTTTCAACAGTCTGTATTGTGACTAAATTTTTTTTTAATGAGTGAAAAATCATTATGGAATCAATAACCTTCAGGTTCAACACATTTTTGTTTTTTTCCTCACAACATTCTCAATAAATTACGAGTTGTGGGATTATAGATTACACGTGATGTGGAAGGCTGATTTCCTGTTAAAATATATTTTACTGAATGCATTATACATCATTAAAGAAAGCACCTGCCAGCACTCAATTTTCTTTTCTTTGCTGCCCAAGGCTTAACTAGCCCTGATTTTTTTTTTTTAAAAGGTGTTCTTCCTGGGAAGGTATTATCATGTAGAAGATAGTGCACATAATTTCCAGTAAATATACAACTGCAAAAAAATAAACAATTCACAAAATAGAAAGTGACATCATATTAAAGTACATGTTGATAAAGAATGGGGTTGATAATAAGCAAGAAGATTAAAAATTGAAACATAAAATTCTTCAAAAATGTTGTGCTGTATACAGCTTTCTAATGTAAAACATTAGAAATATATTTGATATATTCAAATATATTATTCAAATTATTTTATATTTGTAATTGTCTTACAAAATTATTATAAATTATTTTTAAAAATGCTTAAAATTGATGTGAATAAATTCAATCTCATCTTCCCAAGCAAAGAAACTACTAATCATCTTCTCTGCTTAGTATCTACTGTCCCACTGGAAAGATATCATCAGCCATTAGCCATATCCTTTGAAAGTCAATCATTAATCTAACACTATCCCTTCCTCTAATATCTCTTACATTTCGAAAAAGTAACTTTATCTCTGTTTAAACTGTTCTATGTGCTTCACTATATGTAACAAAAAAAGAATAAAAAAGAAATAATGTAAATTAAAATGATCTAGGTGGTTGAAATGAAAAGCCCAAAAAATTATTAGAAAAGAAAAAATTGCTCAACCTTAAGTCAGTTCTCAGTTACAACTCTTTTGAGAAAAGTCACACCAACCATAGACTGTTAAATAATAATTAATATTAAAAGCCAAATACTCACAAAGAAGGATCTTGTACAAGATCTTTGAGATTTATCCCACTGCGATCTTCTGCGAGATTCCTGAAGCAACTGTCACTCACTACACAAGAAAGGGGAAAGAAGAAAAATTATTTTTTGTTTACATTTCATTTAAATCACTGCTGATGAAATGGAATTTTGAAATTAAAATTGGCTCTCAAAATACATGTTTTCCAAACAGCAATCTTGACCAATATCTGGACCGAGTACATTTAGCAACAATATTAATATTCAATAACAAACCAATAATCTAAAAGCAAACTTTATATAAATATAATAGATAAAAGAGTAATATGTCGGTCTAAATTTTGTTTTTATTTTTATGAAACTAATTTACCAGCACACAACAGCACGTCACTGCTTCCACAACAACTAGAAAAAAAAATTATCTCCCCAGATTATATTTTTAAAAATACTGGAAAGCAATGGAAGCAAAATGGATAAACTAAGAGAAAGGTGACATCTAATCTTAGGTAAACTGAGTCTCTTGACTGCTTTCATGTCTCAGAGATTTGTCATTTAGACACAAACTAAGAATCAGGAAGAGTGATACTACCAAGAAAAAGAGAGGCCAGCATAGCTCTTTACAGTTCATGTGCTGCTATAACAGACTGGAATCTAATGGAATCCCCCAGACCAGACAGTTTTCTCTTGAGAGATCTACTGAGGACTGAGACTGCACAAACAGACTGGGAAAGAAAGAGAGGCTGAGCTAGAGGAAAAAGTAATGTTTTCTGTAGTGTTATGATGAATAGAAGTCAAAGGCATACTATACAACAGGAGGTGCCTACCACTTTTAGTATAGAATTTCAACAAATCTTCCCTCAAGACATTTGCTCTCATCAAAAAAACACTCTACCTTGAGAGGGGGATGAGAAAATGGAGGCAAAACTGAAAAGGTGGAGTAAAATTTCCCACAATTTACAGTTCATTAAATACTAAGTCATACTGGAGAGAAATATCTGCAACTCAACAAGTCTTGCCCTTAAGACATTTAACCACAGGTAGACTAGGTATATCTAAAGCTGTAATTCAAATCATCCAGTTCAATTCATGGTTGAATAAAGGGGATTAGCACTTCATCATTTTTTTCTAATATAGGAGAAAAAGAACATTTACATGAATCTATGATCCTATAATAAACTGTTTGGTATATCATAATAATTATGAAGCACAGGAAGGGACACAAAATGTGAGCAATAACCAAGAGAACAAATAACATCTATTAGCTGACCCACATATGACACAGCTTTAGAAGACAAAGACTGTAAGACTTTAAGAAAAGTTAAGTATGGTATGGAAACATGTTTGCCATAGAAGAAAACAAAATTTCAACAGATAATTTAAATCTATTGAAAAGAATATGATCTCACCTATATGTGGAACCTAATGAACAAAACAAACAAGCAAGCAAAATATAACCAGAGGCAGTGAAATAAAGAACAAATTGGCAGTAACTAGAGGAGAGTGGGGAGAGGAATAATGGGGGAAAATAGGGGAAGGGCCATCAAGGAACATGTATAAAGGACACATGGACAATGCCAAAGTGGGTAGGTTCGAGGGTGGGGGTGTGGTGGGGTGAAAATGGAGACAACTATACTTGAACAACAACAAAAAAGAATTAGTCATTTTAGAACTGAAAAATACAATATGTAAAACTGAGACATCAGTGGCTGGGTTTTATAGCTGACTCAACACAGCAAAGCACAGGTTAATGAACTTGAATAGACAAGCAGATACACAACTACAGCAAAAAGAGAATAAAACAAATGAAAAGAACAAAACATAAGAGACATGTGGGGATCAAAAAGCCCAATGTAACTGCAGTTGAGGAGAGAATGAGGATGAAGTAATAGTTATAAGTGAAAAAAAAAAAAAAAACCCAAACAGCTAAGAATATACCAAAATTGATACAATACATTAACTCACTAAGGAAATACAGCCAACCCAACACTAAAAAACATGAAAGAAAAATCACATCCAGCAATCAAATGGCTGAAAATCAAATATATTAAGAAAATCTTATATACAGCAAGGGGAGAAAAAGAACACATTACCATCAAAAGAAAAGTGAAGTTTACAGCTGAGTATTCAACATAAACTATGGCATCCAGAAGACAATGGAATGACATGTTTTAGATGCTGGGGGAGGAGGCCAGAATCTGAGAACCTAAGTCTATAATTCAATAAAATATCAATTCTAAAATTAAGGCAAAATAAAACTTTATATAATATTTTATATTTGCTAGCATAAATACTGAATGATCATTTTCTATTTCAAGTTAACACACACATACATAATCTACATAAAAAGCAAGAAGACACTTGCCTGGTTTCTTTCAAAGATACTAACAATTTTTACTTGGATATTATATTACCTTTTTCAACAGTCTTTCAAAATTATAAGCTTTAAGCTTTCAAATCTGCATTTTTTCCTGATATAAATGATTAATACACACAAACAAGATGCATTAAAAATAACTGAAATTGAAAAAAGTTTGGATTGCTTATTATTTCCAAGAATATGCCCCCACCTTTTTTGCAATGAGTGGAATAATTTTGATTAATATATAATTTTATTCCATATTTAACAACATTGATCTCAACCTGTTGATTGTAGACAAATTTTCTGCTTCTCGTAATTTTAACACAAATGCTTTTAATTATACCATTTCCTGAGTAGAGCCAAAAATAAATAAAATGTTGCCACACTTTAAGAAAAGTTAGTTTCCAGCTGAGCTGAACTAAAATCGAAAGTGTAGTACATTATATCATAAAATTTGTTCTCATAAAGTTTCTTGCTCAATTTAGCAAATACGAATGCTTAATTATGAACTTCAAGAGCCTGAAAGTTTGAGAGGCTTAATTAATGTCAAATATACCTATGCTCTTTTAAAGGCTTATCAATCAGCTACCTGTGAAATGAGTTTTGCTAAAAACAGGTACTTCACAAAAATTCATGTCCCATCCATATTTTAAGTTAAAAACAAAGGAAAACATTTAAAGTTTTTTTAAACTAAAACCTGAAACTTTGGCTGCCTAATAAAATATATTTGTTTTTAATTAAGATTATTTTCACTAATGCCGAAAATATTGTTTCCAAATTATAAATAAGATATGGTACATTTTAATTAGCAAATGAGCATATTTTTTCATGTGTAAAGCACATAAAATGAATCAATCTTGGTCATATTTTACCCCCCAGCATATTGCCAACTAAAGAAATTACTATGCTCTCTGTTCCACTGATTAATGAATATTCTTCAACATGTCATTACAAAAATCAGATAAAACAGAACAAATTACAATAGAAACAGGTAGTCAAACTTTATGGCACTAATATGAAAATTATAAACTTGCATATCAATCTGGGTTATATTCATGTAATAACTTTGAGGGGAACAGAGGGAAATTAATTACAAATGTTTGTAAAATATACTTCATTGGCAGAGTTCTTATTCAACATATGCATTTTTTCCTGTAAATGTTCATTTTTTAGCTCTATAATCAAGATGTGCTAAGCATTTCATATCAATATCTCAATCTTCATAATCATCCAGTAATATACCTACTATTTGTATTCCCCTTTTACAGATAAGAAACCAAAGCAAGGAAAGATTGAGCATCCTACTAAAGATCATATATTTAATAAACAGCAGTACTGGGAAAATCCATAGCCTGTAACTCCAGAGCCTGAACTCTTAACCACTATGCAATACTGACCATAGTTCTCATAGATTTCTCATATATTCTGGAGTCTCATGCAGAATATATGAAAAACTTTCCACAACTGTAAAACAAATGAAAGTTATGCAATTAAAATTAATTATGAGGTAATAAATGCCATCCAGAGTATTATTAAAAATTAAAGTCTTAAAAGCTGAATAAAAAGTTAGGGATCTTCTAGTTAAGTGGCTAGTTAACTGTACTTCATATCTCATGGGTTCTACGGTGGTACCTCGGATCATAACATCCTTTTTCTCTTTCAGCTAAAGAGTTCTATCTTTGTTTTATATATTATACTGCTTCAAAAACTACAGGAAAAGAAAGTCTGCTACAGAAAATTTTATAGAAGCTGAAAACACACATACATGCATACATACATACCTACATACATACCTTAAAACAATATTAGTTGACTTCTCCATTATTTTCCAGAAGAGAATCACTATTTGCCTATGATCAGTAAAAGTCGGCATTCTAACTCAGTACAAACTTAGAGAATATTTGTAAAATGGACCCTTAGCAGGGTTACTAGCTTATCATAAGTACCATTTTCTGTATATGTTAATCTTTCTGGTCAATAATCAAGTTGACATTTATTATGTGCTAAGTACTTCACATACATATTCTTACTTGTACAAAGTATAATATAGTATTATATAGAAGTCCTATTATTTGAATGATTCCATATGATTATTAGCAACTATGTTATAAAAGACCTAGCTATCTTTTTTTTTTTTTTTTTTACTTTTAGGTTAGCATCTATATTTTATCTTGCTCTGGTCAGGAAGGATTTGCCTATAACAAGTAAATTTCTATCCTCAAAACTTCATGTTCAAAATATAGCATAGGAATAATTCAATATTTATAAAATTGATCGTATTGTCCCATGTTTAAAAGCACAAAAATAACAAACCAATTTGAAAACTGCTATAAAAAAAGGAAAACAGGCTCAATTTTTCAATTTCAAAACCCATTCATTCTCTAGTGTATTAATATCCTGTTAAATAAAATTACAAAGTAAGGAATGGCCCTGTAAAAACAACTAATATTAAAATGAAATGTAACTCTATTCTATAGACGATTCCAATTAATTCACTCAAAGTTTGACTGGACAATGACACAACAGTTTAAAATCAGAGAAAAGGAAAAAATATTGAAGTGAGCATTTCAAAAAACAAGTATTTGAGTATCAAAAAGTTAAGAGCTGGTTCTCAGGTACATTACATATATTTCCAAATATGTTCCTCTCTCTGATTATAGGGTGAAAGGTAAATGCTTAGTGAAAAAGTCACCATGCAATAATTTTAAAATAGAGCCAAAATATTCAGCACTTAATTTGTTTTATTCTATCCTGAAAATATATGATAGTTTAATACCTGATATAGGAAAAATTTGACTCCATAATTCTTGGTTTCATTTAAGATAAATCTTTTTTTTTGTAATTTAGGTGAAATTCACATGACACAAACCCATTTTTAAGTGCACAACTGAGTGACATTTAGTATACTCACAATGTTGTGTAACTACCACCTGTACCTATCTCCAAAACATTTTCATCTTCCCAAGAGAAAATCTGGTACCCTTCAGGCAGTGAGTCTTCATTCTCCCTTTCCCCCAACCACTGGCAAAATTCCTTTCTGTCTCTACAAATAACTATCCTGGATAGTTCATACAAACAGAAAAACACAATGTGACTTTTTGAGTCTGTTTTTCATTTAGCATGTTTTCAAGGTTCTTCATGCTGCAGCATGTATTATTACTTTATTCCTCTTTGTGGCTCAATATATTCTCATTGTATGTGTGTCTTACTTTTATTTATCCACTCATTCTTTGGTGGTCATTTGGACTGTTTCTACCTTTTGGCTAGTGTGAATAGAGGTAAATGAGCATGCCTGTACAAGTATTTGAGTGAGTTCCTGTTTTCGATTATTTGGTGCATATACCCAGAAATGAATTGCTGGATTATATGATCATTCTATATTAACTTTTGGAGGAACTGACAAGTTGTTTTCCAAAGCAGCTGAAATATTTTACTTTCTATCAGCAATGTAGAGGGTTCCATTTTCTTATGTCTACAGTTATTATTGTCTGTCTCTTTACATTTAGTATAATAATGGGGTGTGAAGTATTATCTCATTGTGGTTCTGATTACATTTCCCTAATGGCAAATGACATTGAGCATTTTTTTATGTGTTCATTGGCCATTAGTGTATCTTCTATGGAGAAATGTCTATTCTAGTCCTTTGAACACTTTTTAATTGAATTGTTTATTTTTCTGTTGTGAGTTGTAAGACATCTTTTATATTCTGGATACTAGAACCTTATCAAACATATGATTTGCAAATATTTTCTCCCATCTGTGGGTTTGTCTTTATGCTTCCCTGGTAATATCCTCTAGTGAACAAAAGTTTTTCATTTTGATGAAGTTCAATTTCTCTATTTTTTATTTGGTACTTTGAGTTTTTGTGTCATATTTAAGAAACCATTACAAAATCCAAGGTCTTAAGAAATTTCACCTCTGTTTTCTGGTGAAAAATTTTATAGTTTAAATCATATACAGTCTTTTATCCATTTTGAGTTAATGGTTGTACATGGTGTGAGGGTAAAAGTCTAACTTCATTCTTTGTGGTTGCACATACCTAGTTGTTCTAGCACCATTTGTTGAGGAAGCTGTTCTTTCCCCAACTGAATGGCCTTGATTTAAAAAATCAATTAGCCATAAATATGTGGGCTATTCCATTGATCTATACATGTACTATTAGGCTAATATCACACTGTTTTGATTACTGTAGCTCTGTAGGAAGTTTTTAAATTGGAAACAGTGAGTCCTCCCACTTTGTTATTCTTTTTCAACATATTTTTGTCTACTAAGCATCACTTGCAATGCCTTATGAATATTAGTATTCTAATCCATTTGTGCATGAAATTTTGGTCCCCATTTTATCCAGATTAATCTTAAGACACATTTTTTGTTACCATTTATCTATCCTCGGATATCATGTTACATTTTTTTCCATGTCTGAGTCCTACCATATTCTACCTGCTAGGAGAAAAGTTCCTGGAATTCTTCTGAAGATGTTAACTAAGAACAAAGAACTATTACTGTTCAACTGAATGAGATACATGAACAATAAAAGAAAGTAAACTGTCATGATGAAAATATGGTAATTGTCTTAATGTATTCAACCTAAAAATACAAGTCAAAAGAATGCTTACATGCAAAATTTATACACTCATAGTCATTTCACACTACCAATGTTTTCATTATGAAGTACCATAATTTCTAGCTTTTATGTACTTTGTGTGCCATCAAAGGTAAATTTTCCACCATGACAAAAGTTAAAACAAGAAGCAAAATCTCCCTTCCCAATAAATTTGCAACAGATATGATTTCTGAGTTTAAACTACAGCATCAATTTTGGATCTAATGCACGTGCAAAGAACATTTTCATATTTTAAAATCTATTAAACTCTGCAACTGAGGAGTTTCTACCTTATCTTCAACTAGAAGTGATTATTCTACAATGTAATGACATGCTAAAAGGCAAGAAAATCTAACAGAATTCTAAAAACACATACCAAACAATGAATGTGATCAATTAAAATTATATCTTCGTGGTGACTTCTGGTCAAGATGGAGGTGTAAGTAGACATGCTTTGCCTCCTCACAAAACCACAAGAAGAATTACAACTGACCTGAAAACAAAACAAAAAAAACACCCAGAACTGCCAGAGAATCAAATTGTATGGAAGTCTGACAACCAAGGATTTAAAGAAGCCACATCCATCCAGTTGGGTAGGAGGAGCTGAGTCACAGAGACCAGCAGAGAGGTGGTATGGCAAAGACAGAAGGCAGAATGGGTGGTCCCACATTCTTGTGTGGTGGATAAAAATCAGGAGAGATACTCTAGGAGCGAGAGATCCCAGCCCCAGGCCAGACTGCTCTGCCCAACGTTCCAGTGCTGGGAAAATAAAGCTCCATTACCTCTAGCTATAAACCAGCAGGGGCTGGGATGGGGAAAGAAACTGCCAGTTTTTCTGGAGAGTCCATTTAAAGGGACTGCATGGACTTAGAACATATGGAAACCACCCACTCTGGGAATCACCACCAGGGCAACAGTTAGAAGGGCATTAGTCACATATGGGAGGTGGGGAAGTGACTAGGCTGGGAACAAATAGGTGAGTGCCAGGCAAACCTACAGAAGCCAGGCAGTGGTATTTTCCCCTCTCCAAACCTCCCCCCCACACAGAGCCACAGAACAGAGAAGTGGGTTGCCCACCCTGGTGAATACCTAAGGCTCTGCCCCATACAACTTAACAGGTGCTCTAAGACAGGGAGTCAAAGTGTCCTACCTAATACACAGAAACAAACAGATGGGAGACTGTGAAATTGAGGAGACAAAGAAATATGGCCCAAATGAAAGAACAACAAAACCCCAGAAAAAGAACTAAATGAAACAGAGATAGCCAATCTATCAGATGCAGAGTTCAAAACACTGGTGATCAGGGTGCTTAAAGAACTTACCGAGTATGGCAAAAACATAAGGGAAGAAAGGAAGGTTACACTATGTGAAATAAAGAAAAATCTATAGGGAACCAACAGTGAAGGGAGGGGAGCTGGAGTTCAAATCAACGATTGGGATCATGTGGATGAAATAAACTTTCAATCAGAACAGAAAGAAGAACCAAGAATTAAAAAAAAAAAATGAGGAGAGACTTAGGAACCTCTGGGAGAACTTTAAATGTTCCTACATCCACATCATAGGGGTGCCAGAAGAAAAAGAGGAAGAGCAAGAGCAAGGAATTGAAAACTTATTTGAAAACATAATGAAGGAGAACCTCTCTATTTTGGCAAAGTAAATAGACATACAAGTCCAGGAAGCACAGAGAGTCCCAAACAAGTTAGACCCAAAGAGGACTACAACAAGGCACATCATAATTAAAATGCCAAAGGTTAAAGATAAAGAGAGAATCTTAAAAGCAGCAAGAGAACAGCAGAGAGTTACCTACAAAGGAGTTCCCATAAGACTATCAGCTTCTCAAAAGAAGCTTTGCAGGCAAGGGATTGGCAAGAAGTTTTCAAAGTGATGAACAGCAAGGGCCTACAACCAACATTACTCTACCCAGAAAAGCTATCATTTAGAATTGAAGGGCAGATAAAGTGCTTCCCAGAAAAGGTAAAGCTAAAGGAATTCATCATCACCAGGCCATTATTATATGAAATGTGAAAGGGACTTAAGAAAAAGAAGATCAAAACTATGAACATTAAAATGACAACAAACTCACAACTATCAACAAATGAATCTAAAAAACAAAAACTAAACAAAGCAGAAGAGAAACAGAATCATAAACATGGAGACCATTTGGAGGGTTATCAGATGGGAGGGGGAAGGGGGAAAAGATGCAGGGATTAAGAAGCATAACTGGTAACTGTACTTGAACGACAATTAAAAAAAGAAAGAAAAAGGAACGTAACTGTTAGATACAAAATAGCTAGGGGAGTATTAAGAACAATATAGGAAATGGAGAAGCCAAAGAACTTATATGCATGACCCATGGACATGAACTAAGGGGGTGAGATTGCTTGAAGAAAGAGGGGTACTGGGAGGAGGGGGGCAAAGGGGGAAAATTGGGGAAACTGTAATGGTATAATCAATAAAATATACTTAAAGAAAAAAGAAAAAACAAATAAAAAATCATACCTTCATGGACTGATATCAGTATTTGCCAATAAGTATCTTTGTGAATATATTTTTGCAAAGATCAAATATTCCATATAGATCAGCATTAGTAAACATTTGCAACTGATTTTGATTATAGGAAATAGTAACTATAAACTCCAATTATCCCCCAATTCCATTCTTTAAAACTGTAAATAGTTATTAAACATGTATTACAAATATAATGCTCTATTATTATATATTTAGATTTCATAAATTTAAAAAAATTA